>APFE030973262.1:79839-135821 GCA_000404065.3 Pinus taeda
TCCTCTAACATCAAATCAATACAATGGGCAGCACAAGGTGTCCAAAATAAAGTAGGATGCCTGTCCATAAGCATCCTACCAGCAGCAACATAATTTGCAACATTGTCCATTATGACTTGGACAACAGGTTGTTCACCTACCTCCAAAATAAACACATCCAGCAAATCACACAAAGTTCTTGCATCTTTGATTTGATTAGATGCATCAACAGATTTGATAAACATAGTCCCCTTGGGACAACTAACCAAGAAGTTTAAAAGGGTTCTCCCCTTTTGGTCAGTCCAACCATCTGACATAACAATGCATCCTGTTTTTGCCCATGATGCCCTAAAATCCTCCAATCTTTGGGTGCAGTCACGCTTTTGATTTTGAAGAATCCAGCCTCTGAAATCATGATAAGAAGGGATTTTGTACCCCGGGCCAACACTGGCAATAGCATCAACAGCAGGTTGGAAAAAATGATTATTCCTTACGATGCTGAAAGGAATATCACTCCAGAGGAGAAATTTTGCTAGCAAGTTGTCAGCTTCTTCTTTCTCGGTTCTTTTTAGCATTGAACCGATAGATGGCTGTGAACCAGGTGTGGTTTGAGGAACAAAAAATGATGATGCAGCTACCGGATTCACTGATGCTGGAGTAGAACCAGCGCCACTTGGCCCACTTCCTTCAGCTGACCTTTTTAGTTGCCTTTTGAGTTCTTCTTTGGCCTCCCTAGTCTGCTCTAATTCTCCCAATGCTCTCATGGCTCTTTGGATAAGTTCAACATTTGTATTTGTACAAGGCCCCACATCATGTCCAGGGATTTGTGCAAGGTGATACTTCAACCTATACACCCCTCTGCGTATCTCCTTTCCACACAACTTGCAAGTCAAGTTTTGTCTATCATTCAGAGCATTAGGCACACCATATTCCCAGAAAGGATCCAATTTCTTTGGCATGTTTGTTTTTGAACTTTGAACTTGAAGTTGCAAACCTATGGGAAAATATTATAAGGATTAGGAAATATGAATTGAGGATTACAATTTAGCATTTGCCATTTACAAAATTACAAGTTACAAATTTCCAAAATCCAAAGTTCCAAAGTTCCAAACCCAAGTTACCCAACCAAATGGCAAATGCCAAAAACAATGAAAATAAAAAAACATAAACAATGTTTAAAAAAATGAAAAAAAAAAAAAAAAAATTGGTTCCCATAGTCATACCAAGTTACCCATCCCAAATCAATGAAGAAATACAATTTTTTTAAAAACAATGAAAACAAAAGAAAAATGGTGCCCATATGAAGTTTCCCAACCAAAAACAATGAAAAACATAGAAAAACAAAGTTTTTAAACAATGAAAAACATAGAAAAACAAAGTTTTTAAACAATAAAAACAAAAAAAAAATAATCTACATACCGTTTCTATGGAGAAATCGGTGGTCTCCTCTTGAATTCGTCCTCCAGCACTTAGATTCGGTCACAATGACACAAACCCTCTTCACCTGCTCTCTCCAACACTTCCTTCTCCTCCCGCGCTCGCCCACTGTGCAAATGACCAAAAAAAACCCAAAATTTCATATTAAATCGCGCTGCCTCCGCCTCCTACGATTTTTTCCCAAAAAAGTGCGCATTTTTCGAAAAACTCCCGCTTTTTTCCCAAAAAATCGACAAAACAAATTTAGCCCGATTTTTTCCTATAAAAATCGCAATTAAATCGGGCTAGGGAAAAACTTGCGATTTTTTGAAAAAAGCGCGATTGAATCGCGCTTTTAACAACACTGCTACACACTACACTACACAGCAACAGTGAAGGTAAACATTGTTACAGAGACACAACATCAAAGGTAAACACAGGTTGCGAAGGTTGCAGGTAAACATTGAGCTTGAGCAAAGGTTGCAGGAAACACTTAGCTCGAGCGAAGGTTGTAGGTAAACACAGGTTGCAATGGTTGCAAGTGAGAGTCGAGCGTAGATTGAGATAGCGGATGAAGGTAAACCGTGAACAAAGAATTCCATTCACAGTGACAAAGGTAAACAGAGTTGAGAGAACTCAAGTGAATGTTTTACAAGTGAGGGTGTTCTTACTCCCGGAATTACAAGTGAGGGATTTTGGAAGTTTTGATCTTAGGCATTCATCATTTTTTAATATCCTAAACCCAAGGTCATTCTTCCCTCAAGCCTTTCTTTGAGAGCCCTTCCTTTGCTTCTAAAACAAGAAACCTATTATTTGAGCCTCTCCTGTGAATGGGCTTTGGAAATCACATTGTGCATTGTTATTGACCTCATCATTCTAGTGATTTCCCTATACTGGGACTCCTCCCATCAATGAAAGTTTGTAAAGAACAAGGGACATTGACTGAGGTGACAGTGGGTCCTTGTCCCATTATTTCCACTTGAACTAGTAGTAGTCCCTTTGGAACCCCTCCTAGGACCCCTACTAAATTAAGCGGCAACAAGGCACATTGAAGCTAATCTAGCCCTTTCCTTTTCCATAACAAACATTTATTTTCCATCATTCAAAACTTTAGGGACCATCAAACTTTTAGGGATGTTTTCACGGATTCATTAAATTTGCACCTCAATTTCGAACACACGGTACTATTATTTATCTTGCTTCATGTCCTTCTTCCTTTCCCTTCTTCTTTCACTTCTCTTGCCTTCTTTTTTGGTTGCCTCTCTTTTGTTGCTTCATTTTTTTTCCTTTGTTGCATCAAAATTTCTTCCTTTTGCTTCATACTTTTTCCTTCTCAAGTTGAGGGATTCATTCTCTCAGACATCATCATGCATCATCTTCTATTGTTTGCAATTTTCTCTCTCATCTTCATATGTCTTGGAGTTTGATTCTTTCATCTCTTCATGTGTCTACTTTATTAATGAAGTCTTCTTCATTTTCTTCATCTTCCTTTGTCATCATTCTTGCATAATTCTTCCTATGTATCTTCTACTATACATTCATAAAAAATTATTTCTTGTAGGAAGGACATCACCATACAAGAAGACACCTGGAATCTTCTTCATTCACCCACCTAAAATTACATGCATAAATATGTTTCTTGTTGGAGCATGCACTAGAGCCAACAAGACACCTATGACCTTGGTTTGACAAACTTAATAGGCGTACCATTGTCATGATATGACTTTTCCTCTACTTCCAATTTGGGTTATCTCCATCTTTAATTCGACTGTGACTTTGAGATAGTTTTAACTTCGCTTGACACACTTCGACTTCAAACTCTTGATTTGACTTCAACATTGATCATGCATACTTATACATCAATGTCTTCTCCATGACTTTAATTTGTTATAACAATCTCACATTTCATGACTATGAGCTTTTACGTGACCCTAATTTCCTTTAGACCTACATTCATAAATAACTTGGACTTGACTTTCGCCAAACATGTCCCAAGGCTTTATTACAAAGATTAATACTTGACCTTGAATCTCAACTCAACTCAAGACTCAAAATAGTTTGTTAGGGGGTTGGATTTACATTCTTCTTTAACTTGCATTTGACTCTCAAATCATAATTTTCATTCACTAAACTTTTGGACTCATTATGAACTTATTATAAGATTATGGAACAACTTTTAACTTTCAACATCTAAAGAAAGAAATCCTTCTTGAATTCAATGCCCAAAAGAAAAACACCATAACCACATCCCTTTTTGAAATGACTTTTTTTTCTCTTTTCATGTTGTAAAGATCTTAGGTACTTTACGACTTCACCTATATAGGAATTATCTTATGAAAAATATGATTCTTGCTTTTTAGCAATCAAACACAATACCTAAAGCATGTTTCAACTTTCAAAGTATCTTCCACTTGTTGCAACTTCTATTTCTCATTCGGCTACGCATTCACTACTCTATACAACATAAAAAGGTTTTCGAGATTTCTATAGGGAGCCACCAATAAACATTGAAATGGAAATCTGTTCAACCAAGCTGGAGAGAATGAATATAATTTCCTTACATCCAATCTCAATTCCTCCTTCGAAATAACTTGGGGAGGGATACTATCGAGAGAACCATCATCTACAACAATAAGGTCAACCTAGTGGACAATTGTATCCTTGTTTTATGTGCTAAGGGAACCCAACAAATTGATGACTAAGATTCTCCATGCGCAGACATGGCAGTAGTTCCAACTACTAATGTTGTCTTCTATATGATTAAATTCATGAGCCCTTACATTTGGTTGTAATCTCACACAATAAAATGGGATTCAAATCTTCGACAATGATATCAACCTTCTTCATGCACAGAATCGATTTGACTATGTGCATCGATCTAGCAATTCTTGGATATATTAGCAACTAAGTCTATAATTTCTCTTCTCACCACAACTTGATACGGTTTTGTCCAAATCAAGAGTTGTATTCAACAATTACAAGCACAAGCTTGCATTTTAGATCCATGCATACTACACTAATCTAGCACTAGGTCACATTCCTTAGTGACCATATGATAGATTACTCTTAGCCAACATTCACGCTCAGCTCTTCATGGCTCCATGTTATATGCTCTTCCACACACTTTACGTACCACATAAATCCAAAAGGAATGAACCATAGCTCAATTGGTACTCACTTTGAAACCGCATCTCGCTCTTCCACAAATGTCTATCCACAAATTTGTAATGGCCACTCACAAGGTTGTCCAAGTCTACGCACAGGTTCTTCACACGACAGGTCTTTAGCCCAACTCTTTGCTTGTCCTCTAAATGGGCCAACCATTCAGCTCCTACTATGTCCTCCACAACACTGATTTCTCCTGCATGCTACACTTAATACTAGTTATGTAGCTCAGCGTTTCAACACTTACAAATCAGCACTTGCTCTGTAATGACCCATCTTTAATATAGAGAGCACAAGAGTATTAGCATGCATACAATGCATGCATATGATAGCTACATATGCATGTATTGCATGTATTGCACTATTATATATATTCTAAATTAATTATAAATGTTGAAAATCAACACTGCTTCAGATAGAAGTTACACCCTCACCCATCACCAAGCATATTGCTTAAATGCGTCATAATTAAGGAGAAAATTACCCTAAATAATTTAATAATATTAAAATTTAACAGTATAAAAAATTTGGTTATAAAGAAATATGTAAAATTATTATAAATATGGTTATATATTTATATATCCATAATATTATAATTATATTAAATAAGTACTAAAAATATGAAATTTTTAAATCAAATAAAATAAATATTATAAACTATGGGCATTTAAAGTAAACTAATAAAAAAATCTAAAGGTAAACTAATACACATCAAATCCTGTAGCTTTGAACAGAATGGATTTCACATTTACAAAGGGGAAAGTGTCACCAGTAGGAAGGGTGGCCGCCAGAAATGTTATACATGACGAAAGTGGAGCATGAAGGAGGGGGGGGGGGGGGGGGGGGGGGTGGGGGGGGAATATACAGAGAATGGGGAAAAATAGATCTATTGGAGGGATGATCCAGGGGTTGGATTATGGAACTGAAAATTGGAAAATCTTCAGTTGTTCTTGGAGTTTTGGACACGGGGGCCTGCAGACTTCCATTTCAAAGTTCTCTGGATCTAGGAACCACAGAGGTTGATCCCAGATAGGCAGGGAGGAATCAGTTGGTTTGGTAATGGAACCAGAAAACTTGGAGCAATGTGATCGACACCAAATGGGAGAATCAGGTACGCAAATGCATTTAATTTGATAGAACTAACTTGATAGAATTTTACAAAAAAAATCTATCCATCTTGTTGAAATTTAATATCAGTCTTTACACGCTCCAACATGAACAATCATCAAGCAGCACAACTTCACAGCGTTACACTCTTTCTCACACTACCATTTCCACATGCATAGCACAAAACGACCTTCAGCTATCTCAGCTCTCGTAGATGCTATGATACAAATGTTGGTTGTAATAGCCAATCATTAGAACAAGGGACACAAGAAATTTTCACAACAAACCCCCAAAGGGAAAAATATATTATAAAACCAAATTCTTGTCTGTGTATGTATTGCACAAAATGGTCACTATATATAATGATGGTGACCATAACAAAGACATTATAATTGACAAATTTGTTCAAACCACCACCATAACTATCTCCACAAACCTTTCCATGAATCTCCCACTAAATATCCATCGTTATTTTCACTCATTCTTCTCAATCTTTCAACCTTGCCGTAAACTTTTATGCTTGGTCTACCTTGTTACATTTCTCATCACATAATTTAGATATTAAATATTATTTAAAAGTAGGGTTGTTACTCCAAACAAAATTATCATATATAAACATATAAATGAACATATTTTAAATTATATACAATTAAAAGATTTAGGGAAAATATTATTATGAATTTCATTTAATCTCACATATATTATACATTAATAAATCTCTATATATTGCATACATTATAAAAAAAATAGATTTATTAATGTAAGATATATATATATATGATAATATATATAATCGCAAACCTTATCCAAACCTCATCGTTAAAGAAAAATTCTAATCGAACCTCATCATTGTCAAACTCGAACCCAAGCCATGTGACATAGCCGAGCATGTTGGGGGGCTTATCTGAGACTTATCTCTAAAATTATAAATAACTATATAGATCCCAAAAATAATAAAATTATAAATAAATATATAGATCCCAAAAATAAAAATTCATCTCATGCAAATTCAACAACAATTCATCATTGTACAATGTAAATTCAAATTTGTAAACCATACAAACATGATTTATCAATCACCAATGTATTTGATTATCATATTTCACATTGAATCAATGACACATGCACATCGCAATTTCAAATATATAACCCATAACAAAATGCAATGCATTGATTCAGATTTCAAATAATCTGAGTTAATAGTAGATATTGATATAGTAAATTAAAATTACTCAAAAATAGTAGTCAAAGACTTAGCCATCAGAATCTAGAGTCTAAACTAAACATTAATGATGAAAGTGAAAATTAATAGTTAAAAGAATTCATTAACAATGAGCATCAAGTAAATACCATTAGGTATAACAAAAAGAACTACAATGATTCAAATTTTAAGCAGTAAGTAAATAGTATGTACTGAAATAGTAAATTAAAATTACCCAAAAATAGTAAAGAGCCAAAGACTCAGTGATCATCAATATCTAAAGTTAAAATCTAAGTTACCTGACATCTCCAATAGGGTCAAATGTCAAAAATCTGATGTGTTGACACAACGCATGCCCTTAGGGTGTCCCACACCTCAGACACGTGTCCCTCCAAAAAAATGTGTTCTCCATCTTATTTACAAGCAAAGGGAGGAGAGGTTCAAGAGAAAGACAACGATGTGGGATGTGTTTCCTACTAATAATGGGTTTGGACAACAGTGTTGAGTTAGTATTAGCCAACTTAGATCTTAATGAACTTCTGCTAGAGCCGAACACTTTTGATGATGGTGATCCTCTTGAGGGGTCATTCTCCACACCAGTAGATGTAGAGATTGGATTGGGATAAAGAGGAGGATGGAGGAGAGAGCAATGACAGTGATCCTGATTTTGATGATGATGACATGGAGTACTAACCCTCATGAGTTATGAGATTCTTCCATCTGCAATTCTAGTACCTGCCTTCATTTATACTTTCCATTGGCATTTCCACCTATAGTAGCAGTGGCTCAGTATTTATGTAATGTATTTATGATTTTCATTTTGATGACTTAAAGAGCAAATTGATGTTTAAAGTTCTAATTTCTTGTGTGTTTGTCATTTGATCATCAATGATGTAGTACTAGTTGCATGATTGAATTTGTATCATCATCATGTAAATGTTTTCATTTCTAAATTCTTAAGAGATTTGAATCTTTATGTCTATATTTCATTTTCGTATGTGTAATTCACTATATATATATATATATATATATTATATATATATATATATATATATATATATATATATATAATGTGCCCTTTGTGACTCATTTCTGAGGTCGCCATGTGTTACATTGAACCTCATATTTTTGTGTCCTCTCCCATGTCAACATCTCAGGTGACTTAGGTCAAAACTAAACATTAACAATGGATAGTGAAAACTGAAAGTAGCTAAAAGAAATCAACATGGAATGAGCATCAAGTCAATACCATTAGCTAGGTTTACATTAGGTTATAGATATTAGGGTTTTCTTAATTTATGTTTTTTGATCAAAAGTCACAAGTGGCACCAAGTCATCCCACTTTTCGAGGGGGTGCCCACATGCCCCCATTTTTGCAATACACATGATGCACACTAGCAAACCAAACCAAGTCTCAAGAGTATAAGGAGCATGCCCTTGTCATGTCCCTTCTCAAATGAATTAGTCACGGGATGCAGCAACACAATTTTGGCAGCGATTTTGGTTTATGAGGAGGACCCCACATGCAGAAACTTAGGAACTATAGGCAATTCGAATTATTTTTGGTAGCTAATGGAATGTGGGAGCCACCACATGCATAATTCGAATTTGGCCAAGGAGGACGTTGGAGGGAATTCAAGTTAGTGGAACGAGGGGCCCACAAGAGGCTACGGGAGCCCAAGGTGATAAACGAGGATGGAGCTCTCATTTTCCAGCATTTTCTGATTATTTGACAAACAAACTCACTTTTGTATGCTCTGTTGTTCAGCGAGTCTACTCGTTGTTTAGCCACGAATCTCTCACGCGGGAGATTCGACCTCTTCTTCGGCGGACCATCCGTGCCTGCCCTAGGGAGGCTGTTACACAGGAGTTTCCAGGGAGTCCGGTATAGACACACACTTCAACCATCAGCGCAGAGAGAAACTGTGTATTTTGGGGCAGCTAGAGAATACGCATGAGGGGTTGGAAAATCAGCAAGGGGGATTCACAGCTTGCTGGGACAGCCAGGAATAGATCAACAAAGGGATTCACAGCTTGTTGGGAGAACCAGGGGTTGAGGAGGCAACCTAGAAAAGGCCATTTTGTTGGAGTAGTAGCCAACCAGACTAGCGCAGCAGTCAATCGAAGTTCTGGACAAAGGGGTTGCACAGAGGCCACTGTAGCAGCAAACTCGTGGCGCTGGGAGAGCAGTCATCCGGACCAAGGGTCATCTGGGGAGCGAGGAATTAGTCAATACAGGTGTACCCAGCATTCTAGGAGTATTTTCAAAAGTATTTGTAGGTTGTTTCCTGCAAGTCGAATTTGGTTGTAGCAGCTGGGGAGAGGCTCCAAGGAGGCTGAAAATCCAAATTCAAAATCAGAGAAATACCCTTCTGGGTTTTTCTGGGTTTTGTCCAAGGAGTCTAAGGCTGAAAGGACAAAATTTTCTAGACAGTTTTTGGGCACATTCCAGCAGGTCGAAGTCAGAAAATCAACAGTTTTGCTGGGATAACACAGTGCAAGTGGTGCAGCGACTGAACAGCCATCATCTCAACTATTCCATCACCTGAGTTTAGTTCAACTTGTCCTTGAGACAAGCCCGGGTGCACCACTTCATTTATATTGTACAAATTTCTCTAAGATTTTATAATATATGGCTTAGCAGTTCCAGATTTACAGTGTTTCCATGGATGTGTAACCTCTGTTTTTAATTTTATGTTGTTACACTGTTTATTCATTTGAATATCACTCACATTCCTACATAGGAACATTACAGCCCCCCACCACAGGGGGAGAAGTCCCCACATAACACTTCTTTTACAATGAAGTGGGATAGTTCTTCCACAGAAAAAGATAATCAAATTTTGATATGTTGAGCTACCACGGGGTGTGAAGGGGGTGAGTTAAAAAAGCCAAACAATTTCTACATCAACGGTTGAATGGCTGACTATTCAACCAACATTAGCTCTCATGCAGCTCGTGAGCAAATGCCCAAATATAAGGTTGATACAGGACTTGTTCTACAATAACCATGCTAGATACAATCCATTTCACATAGTTGAAGACATCTTTCAAAAATGCACTGCAAACAATCTGCTTGGTTCAGAGATTTTGTTTTTGATTTGGAACATGCAAGCCTATGCAGTCGTGACTTAAAAATTGAGCCAATAGATAACTAGATACTCCAAGGAGTTACATAACATACTACACCATATCCTGTTATGTATTAAGGCATTGCATAACTCAATAATTAAGAAATTATCCTCTCAGTCAATCTTTTATTTTGAATTTTCTGTCCATGATTTCTGTGTAAATCTGTTTAATATTTTGTCCTGGAAAAAGCAGATATAGCATATGAATGGTTTTATCATAATGACATCCAGGTTTATGACAGAATAAATACAATAAACTATTTGAAATTTAAAGTTGGATAATAGTCTAAAATAATTTAGCATGCATTTGGAGTTTAGTATACCTGTAGTTTGGAACGTGTGTTGAAGAACAAGCCTCTTTGGAGCATCAACACTATATGGGAAAAACTGAGAAGATAATGCCATTGCCACAACACTCAGCTGTACAAGCAACTGTAATGGTACAGGATTTGATAACCAACTCCCCAGAATGGGGATCAGAGGACCAACACACAAACCAACAATAATTCCAGTCACAGAGCCAACAATAATATCCGAAACAAAATATCCTGCATTACAAATCTACTATTAGAACTAAGTGGACACGTATATGAAAGGACTTAAATATTTCTAATTTAAGAGCTATGCAATATATCAGAAATGTGTAGGTTGGACTAAAGAAAGAACAAAAGGAAATTATATTGGTGTTCAGGATAACAGAGTAGTAGTCGACAGAACTGTCAAATACATAATTTACAACATCCCATGATAGATCCTAAGGCATCTTCTAGATAAGTGAAAAGGACATAAGAATGATACAGAAATAATAAAAATGAAGCATTTAACGATGCGGTGACATAGAGATACCATAAAGGACACACTACCAAGTGAGATATTTTGTCAGAAATAATGATTATTGCCCATACTAATGATGATCAGAAATTCCTCCAGCGGCTAAAAATAAAGTATAGAAAAGAGTCTATCGATGGAAACTTTCTTAATAATTCCAAGTGGGAGATGGCAAACTTCAGATGAAGGAAGATAATTCTCTCGTAACATTTAAGGTCAACCTCTTGCAAGAAGCTGTGAAGAATTGACTAACTCACATTCAAAATTTAACAGAAATCCTTAAGGCTAGAACAAAGCTCTAATATATGTGTAGGATGTCAACTAATATGTGCCCATGATGGTATTCAGTGGTTTGTACCAGCCTAGATCCATCTTAACTCCAGATCTAGTAAACGCCGAGAGGAATCAAATCTCTTTTCATTCTAAAAGAGGTTTCCATCTCAGGTGATTTGATCCCTCCCTCTCTGCCCTTGGTAGATCTGGAGTTAAGATTGATCTAGTTTAGTTTAATTTCCCCTTTTAAATAGGCTATATTCCACATGAATACCATGGGTCAATACCATGGGTGAATACGATGAAGTTATTTTTATTCTAACGTTATTTTTTTGACAAAGTAAAAAAATTTTCATGTCATTAATTTTATTTTTCCTTTTATGTAATAAAGAATACCATGGACAAAACCATGGGTTATCAAAGCCTATAGCCAAGAAACCATGAATGGTAAATTGACTATTTTATCTCTATTTTATTTTAATTATTAATTCTATTTTTTATTTTATATATATTCTTATATAAGAATACCATGGGCAAAACCATGGGTTGTCAAAAACTAGAACCAAAAAACAAACGAGACTATGTTGCCTCTATTTTATTTTTATTATTAATTCTATTTTTTATTTTATTTTATTTTTTCAAGTTTGTTTTATTTTTATTTCTATTCTTTATGTAATTTGACCCAGTCAAAATGTTTATAGGATAGGGCAGGACAGGACATGACATTACAAAATCTCTACCATACTGGGTTGGATAGCACCTCTTGACGCAATAAATCTCCTGAATAACAAATATGACCAATTACACAAGATCTTTGAACTAGAAATTTTCCTGTCCAATTTCTTGGACTAGCATGATTAAGCCATCCTTGACAAGGTATTTGTTGAATTCTTTGATCAAATATAAAACGTTACATATAATAAGCCATTGGAGTCCTTGGTTATCTATAAAACTACAAAGGGGAAAGCTAATATGTTTGGCACTATCTAGTGACATCACAAATATGATGTTCAAAAGGTTCAAATTTAAAAGAACTAAGACAAGCTGTAAAACAGAAATGACAAACGTTATCTTCAAGCCTTCTTATATAAGAGGAAATTGCAAGTGATAGCACTACACTGTGGCAATGGCTAGTGATGTTCATGTGATGAATAAAAAGCTAACATTAATTTAAACATAAAAGTTGATTTAAGGCAAGTTGATTTTTGAGTAGCTTGGGAGGTACTCCACGCCCTAGGATTCAAGGTTTGGAGGGTGGAGCAACACAAGAGTCACTTGTGGGCTTAGAACCCAAGGTTGGGGTTTTGCACCCATCATGAATTGGGCCAAAACCATGGACACATTTCAACATGTCATGGATGAGGATGATAGCTCTCGTCGAGACGAATCCGACGCAATGAAAAGTACCCAATTCTGAGTTGTAGAAATGGAGTTATGAATTTTTGAATGAATTTGTGGGTTAATGTGGCACCAAATGGAGGTCGGCTTGACAATTTGAAGTGCCACAACTTATGTCTTGACACCACATAGAATTGTATAAATATGAGTGATGTTGGAGGTCACTTCAATCCATCCAAGTGCATCAAATCTCATCTATACATCTCTGAAGCTGGCTGCAGACTTGAGGACAGGACATGGAGGAAAAGGGTTGTTTTGGGCATGTTTTTTTTCTCACCACAGATCTGAGTTATTGCAGGGAGAAGGCCGCATTGCAGGAATGAGATTTAGGGTTGTTTTGTGGTGAATTTTATGTAGGGTACCTCTGTTTTGTTGAGCTGCAGAAGGTTGTTTGTTACAGGCAACAAGAATACTTGTTTAAGTAGCCAACAAGGGAGCCACAATTCTGTTCTCAGATTGGGAGGAAGACCGAATATATTGTGAGGGCTGGAAAGGCTTTAACTTGGGTCGATTTTTCCCTTTGTAGACAGTGTTGAAGGATAGAGAGGAAATAGAGGTGAGACGCAGCTGTTAAATGAGGTTTTGGAGACAATTAGAAGAGCAGAAGCAAGTTGTTGTTAGCCCTAACCAGAACCAAAACAGACACTAGAGAAACAGACCTATAAACGAGGTATGTATTTATGAAATATTTGCAGATTTTGTAATGATCCTAAACAGGAATGTAAGTGATATACAAAGCATGCAAAGAGTCCAGCAATCAGAAAAACGAAATATACATTAAGCACCCATGGAAACATTGGAAATGGGGAATTGTTGAGTGATTTTATTAATTTTCTGCAAGCCAAATACAATAGATGATGGAATGGTGCATCTGGGATTGTCTCAATGGACAAGCTTGAAAAAACCAAGGTGAGCAAATGTTAAACTGAAGGTTGTTACAAGTTACAACTGCTACACCAAACTGAACTGCGTTGCCCCAGAAAACTACTCTATCTACTGACTTCGAAGGGCTGTAATCACTACTTCTCATGCTCAAAAAATTATGAGATTTCAACTCCTTGTTCCTTGGCCTAAACCCAGAAAAAACCCACGAAAGAATTGCTCAAATGTTGAACTCAGAATTTTGGCCCAAATTCCCCTTAGCTCCTCTAGTTGTTGGCTGAGTTGGGACCCCTATTTGACCCCTTCGATCTGCCCAGAAATTTCTATAAAATCAGGAGTGTGATCCTTGCCCAAAACCCAAAAAGGGTTTTCCTTGGTTCCAACCTTCAAATATTGACCTTTCATAACTTGGCCCTCCAATTTCGAAACCTGTTGATGTGACTGATCCTATCAATCTTTGCTCTCCCAACTCCAGCAATCCTCCTCAAATGGCCCTCCCAATGATCTCTTACTTCTCTTGGCCAGCTCCAACTCTACAATTCTTTCCTCCAACTCCCATGTGAGCCTAGTGGTGGCTCCTGCATAGACCCCGGGAACTGTAAATCGAACTACTGGGATGCTGGCTCTATTGTCTCCAAAACTCACAAGAAAGGTTGGCACTTTGTTGCTCTCCTAATCCTCTAACTCTCCCGGCAAATGCTCGATCACTAATAGCTCCAAACTCCCCCTGCGTATTCTCCAACTAGCCAGAAATATGCACTCCTTGTTGTGGCTGAATGGTAGTGTTGTACACACTCCCGGAACTCCTGAAATACTTATGGAATTGCCTGTCTAGGGCGGGCACGAATTGTCCCCCGAAGTAGAGGTTGAATCTCCCACTTAAGAGATTTGTGGCTAAACAGCCAACTGACTCAACTAAACAGCAGAGCGAACAGTCAAGTAACTTTGATTTCAAGGTGTAAGAATGAATCAGAATGAGAGCTCTCTCCTCCTTTTATCTTTGTGGACCTTCCTTGCCTCATGTGAGCCCTTCCATCCAACACTTTGAATTCCCTCCAAACCATTCGAATGGCCTAGTTCGAATTTCCACGTGGGTGGCCCCCACCTTCCACTAGCAACCAAATTTAACTCCAATTTCCTCCTAAGTCCCCAAGTCAAAAATGTTGGGTTCTTTCCCTTAGCCAAAATTGTGCAAAAATGTGTTGAAATACCCTGTTACAAATGTGTTTGAGAAAGGACATGACAGTCCTCCCCTCCCAAATGTCGCTTGCCCTCAAGCAACCTCAAAGTTGGGTGCTCCAATATTTGTTCACCCTCCCTAGTGGCATCCTCATCTGACAAGCTCCTCCAATGCACCAAAAATCACCTATCCTCAAGAAATGCCTAAGCAAACATCCTCTCTAGCTTTTGCTCCCCATTGTCACTACAAAATGTGCCACTAGATTGTGCCTAACGTTTGCACCGTCATGATATGAAAGAATCCTTCAATACCAAGATCCAACGCAATCATGTCCAACATGAAGCTCCCCTCTCTCCATTCATTATCCTGCCTAGTGAAAGTATCAGAAGTCCCTTGCTCCATCAATGACTCACTAAAGCCCAATGGAAGATATGTATGATCTCCCCATGTAGTAGCTGACGCATCCCTAAAGGTTATTGAGCTCTGAAGAGCTATCATGCCCCAGTTCCTTGCTAGTCCTAAAGTGGTGCCACCGTGCCGACGTTGCGCTACTCTGTCTATGTCATACTCCCCGTCGTGCGTTGTCAATATCCTCCTCTCCTGGAACTCGATGGTGGAGTACTTAAAGAGGAGAGATACATTCTACCTAGGCATCTCCATGGCACCAAGCCCTACGAATCCAAGTCCAACTCTGAACTTGTGCAACAACAGAGAATGCATGCCTCCCCATATGATGAAACCTAAGTCACAGGACACGTCCCCCAGGGTCCCGTGTCCCGTATTTTACGTATTGGACACGAAAACGGCCCTAATACGTGTCGAATACGATTTTCAACGTGTCCTGAAAAACTGAATACGTATTCTCCATTTTCCGTCGTGTCCTGAATTTAGAAAACGCGTATTTGGTTGGTAGAAAACGTTGCCCTAACGTATTTCGACAGGTTGAATACGTACCGCGCAAAAAACGTAATTTAAAGCCTACGCGTTCGATTTTTCCCGGTTATTTGCGGCGGTTGTAATTAAAATCAAAATGACTATCTAGCTCCCACATCAAGACGACTCTGACACTTCTGGAATCGAGCGGAGTTTTCCAACGATAAGTTGGGCTGTGAGTTATTATGAGGAACAGGGACGAATTTTCCTTAATCAAGGCACAAAGGCCGAATCTCCTATTTGCTGCGAAACTAGTCACCGTAATAGGACGTAATTTGTTGCTAGCGTTTGGAATCAAGCCAATCACAACAATCCGTGAATCAACAACGGACCGACACCAAAATTTGGCAAAGACCAAAGTCCTTGGTCAAATTCATTGTTCAACTGAGGCCGAGTGCACCTGTGTTGAAGACGAATTTCGTTGTGATAGCCCACGGAATCAATCAACTTTAGTCCAAATATCAGTGCGAAATTGGATGATCGATCAATAATTAAATAGATACAAAGCTTGGTGAACAACTCGCAGTAGATCGCTTTGTAATTGTTTACTCCTGAGTAAATCCTGAAGCATTGGATATGAATGAACATTTAAGGTAATGCGGAGATCACCTATAGACATGCGCAACACCAATCGAGACCGTTAAATGCGAATTGCGTAGTGATTGGACTGCATCGATTGGAGGTTAAGTCCAGTGCAGGAGTTCGAACTATAAATCTTGGAGGAGGCGGAATTGTTTTGTGAACAAAAGGAAACTGCATTTTAGGGAGACAAATTCACTGTCATGTTCAGATTTGAAGCATCATTCCCTATTCCTATTGTTGATCCCAACCGACTGCATCTACACATTCTTGTGACAACGTATTTGCCCACACAAAAATCAGGTTCTATCTCTTAGTTTGCATTATCTGGATATTGTTAACGGTGGACAGTCATAAAATTTCCCGGTTATTTTCGGACACAGTCCCGAACTATGAACTTTGAGAAGTAATTATATTTTAATTTGATTAGATAAGCTGCAACCTACAATTTAATATGGATAAAAAACTATATTTCGGTCTATATATATATATATATTTTATTAAATATATATAAAATGTGTCCCCCGTGTCCTGTTTCTAGGTCGCTGCGTTTCGTATTGAATACTCGTATTTACGTGTCCTCCGTGTCTCGTGTCCTTGTGTCATGTGGCTTAGGATGAAACCCTCTGTGAACACCCATGTGTCATCCCATATTCGAACTATATCACCTTCTGCCACGACTCCGCTCATCACGAGTGATCTATCGATCAACTGAATCCCTGCATCCCATAGTTAGACCTACTGCGACATAGCCCTATCAACAGATGGAATCCCTCTGGCCCTCATCTCTAATCCCTGCATGTGATCACTATATAGGCTCCACATATCACGGGCTAATCTAATGCGTGCTAATCTGCCATGTGCCTGCCACCGTGTAGTACTGATGATCGTTGGGAGCCACATGTGCCAAAGAGTTACCCCCTGAATGCAACCAAAAGATGGGTATCCAATACATGTAATCGACTCAGGGTATGTGGACCCCTCCTATCCCTGCCAACCATCTCCCCTGGGTCTGCCATCCGCCCTCTCGATAATGTGCCAATACAATGTCTGATGGTCAGACACATACTGGAAGGTTGCCTTAGTCATACACGGTATCCTCTGCTCATGAATGGTCCTAATATTCCCTGTGGAAAGAGTGACACATGTCTCCCTCGTGACCTGCTCCACAAGTGTAGGCTCACTAATGAACGATATGCCACCCCAGTAGATGATCAACTCATCCCCCAACTTGTGGTTGTCAACTTGTGCACAGACCCAATGCCACCACTAAGAAGTCTCTCCCCTAGTGCATTGAGTGTCATCCCAATATCTCGGGTGAGCTCCCCGTCCCCAACTGCTTGCGCCCAGAGTGTTAAACGACAACCAAGTCGTATGTGCTTGTAAGTGAAGTATAAGAGGCATAGGCATGTGAGTACCCATGGATACCATCGAGTATCGCTCATCTGTGTCCTCGTCGATCCTCGGTGAAGTACACCCAAAGGTATGCCCGATGTTTCCATCCATAAGTCTCTTTGGAGGCAACCCTCTAAGACCTCGTTGTGCAGCACCATATACCCCTGCATCCCACCGAGTATCCCTATAGTCCTCGACCTGGTATTGTATCCTACAGCCT
Source organism: Pinus taeda (assembly GCA_000404065.3). NCBI lineage: Eukaryota > Viridiplantae > Streptophyta > Pinopsida > Pinales > Pinaceae > Pinus > Pinus taeda. The sequence continues at coordinate 97,527 of APFE030973262.1, forward strand.
ATCCTTGTACACCACTGGATGCCATGTGCTACTATTGTACCATCCTGTACCGTCTCGTGTCCTGCCTGTGTCACTGTATCTAGCGCTCCCCATGGGTACTCGATGCGAAGTGAGTCGCTCAATGCAAACCAACATGCTACATCAAACAACCACGCATCACCATGCTACATACCTCTATACAACACTGGATGCTAAGTTCTAAAATTGGGTTTGTATGCACCAGGTCGCATCCCTCTACATAAGATAGGACTCTGCGGCATATCCTTGTGCACCCCTGGGTACCACTACCCACTGTCATACCAGCGTGTATCATATGCCATCCTGCATGTGCCAACACATCCACCAATCTACCAGTAATCCCTCCATGATGTGGGCTACATCTCCACATCTGCCCTGAAAGACCTGAGCGTTCTGACTCCTCACGTGCCAATGGGAATGACACTATTGTGCCTATCCTCAGTAGCTCTAGTGTCCAATATACCAATGGGAGAGCACCGTCTCCATGTAATACCCTGTCCCATGGTCTGTCGATGCCACCTCCTCCTACTAGCTCCTGCTAAAGTAGGCTAATCACCCTATATGACTCCATGCACAATCAATATGCCAAGACAACTCATAAATTGGTCTGCTCCCCTATCAAACCATCTTGTCACTAGTGTTTTCCCAGGCTTTGATGGAGATCTGAAAATGTGTGTGCGCCCAAACGTCGGATCCATCACATAGCTACTACCGTCACCTAACGACTCTATGATGTGATGGGAAATCCCTCCTGGATCCCAACAACAGTCTAGCCTTCGAGTCCCTATGGTTATCCATGGCCTCTATTGAAATCTCGCCATGGATGTAGCCAACTGCCTAACCTACTCCATCGAGTACCAGCGCAGTACCTCTCGCCCCCTAATCCAAAAGGAAGGATTGAATGTACAATCCCATGTGGAAGAAACAAGCCCTACAAGTTGATGCAATGTCATACTCAGCTCATGTTGCTCAGACCTGCTAACCTGACCATCCCCTAAGGTATGTCTAGACAACGCTGCCTCCCTTAATCCAATGCATAAGGGTGGGCTAATAATGTTATACATCTTGTCAATGTGCCTCTAAAACGAATTGTGCTGAAATCCCAACGTGCGGTCTCTATGCTGCCCCTCATCAATGGCTAGCCCAAAGGATGGTTGCACATCCTCCTCCATCATGGACTCAACATGATCCTCCAACTGCTCCTCCATAGCCAATCCAACACACAAGACATGCTCGCCAATTAGCTACAGGTGACTGTCGTCTGGTAACTCTGGCATAGATCTAGATGCCTCTGTACCTCTCGGCTCCTCATCAACAGTGGAGATGTCTCCCGGCACCTCATCAACCTATGGTGCACTACTATCACCTGAGTACTCAGTCACAACCTTGAATACCTCATCAATGGATACCTTAACAACAGATGGCACCTCCTCAATGGTAGACGCCTTCGTGTCTCTTGGCATCTCGTCAATGGAAGGCCCTATGGGTGTGTGCTCTACTCTCTCCCCCAAGGTGTCAACCAGAGCTATCAAAAAAATCTCCAACAATGGTGACTCTCGCATCACACTGGACACATTGACATGCTCCTCACACTCTAGTGCACCCAAAAAAACGTCCTCCTTAAGCTCCCGATATCTAAAGCCAGGTCTCCACCAACGAAAGCGCCCCCTGGTCTCACCCTCTAACTGTCGTTGTCTTGTCTACTCCTTTTGAGGAGATCTAATGCCCTGATTTTGTCTACTTCCCCACACAATGTAGATGGTTGCACCCCCACAACCTGTGCACCACTAATGTCTCTGCTGTAAGGATGAGAATGGATTTGGTCTGACACCTTCCTCAACTGGGCCAATCTCTTATCATTCCAATGGATTCCACCCCAGAATTCCTGCATACTAAATCTTCTTAGAGCCATAAGTTGTCTATGGTTTAACCCATCTAGGCATACATCCTCAAATCTTCCATGATCTAGATGGCTACCCCACAACTGGCCAAGATCATGGCTCTAATACCATTGTAATGATCCTAAATAGGAATTTACATACAAAGCATGCAAACAATCTAGCAATCAGAAAAACAAAATATACATTAACCACCCATGAAAACACTGGAAATAGAGAACTGTTGAGCCATTTTATTAATTTTCTGCAAGCCAAATACAATAGATGATGGAATGGTGCCCCTGGGCTTGTCTAAATGGACAAGATTGAAAAAACCCAGGTGAGAAAATGTTGAACTGAAAGTTGTTACAATTGCTGCACCAAACTGAATTGCGCTGCCCCAGAAAACTACTATGTCTGTTGACTTCGAAGGGCTGGAATCACTACTTTCCTGTGCTCAGAAAATTATGAGATTTCAACTCCTTGCTCCTTGGCCTAAACCCAAAAAAACCCACGAAGGAATTGGCCAAATGTTGACCTCGGAATTTTGGCCAAAATTCCCCTTAGCTCCTCTAGCTACTGGCTAAGGTGGGACCCCTGTTTGACCACTTAGCTACTGGCTAAGGTGGCACCCCTATTCGACCCCTTAGATCTGCAAAAAAAATTCTATAAAATCAGGAGTATGATCTTTGCCCAAAACCTAGAAAAACCCAAAAAGGGTTTCCCTTGGTTCCAACCTTCAAATATTGACCTTTCACAACTTGGCCCTCTAATTTCGAAATCTGTTGATGTGACTGATCCTGTCAATCTCTGCTCTCCCAACTCCAGCAATGCTCCTCAAACGGCCCTCCTAGTGATCTCCTACTTCTCTTGGCCAGCTCCAACACTACAATTCTTTCCTCCAACTCCCACGTGAGCCTAGTGGTGGCTCTCTACACAAGCCCCGAGTAATTGTAAATTGAACTACTGGGATGTTGGCTCTGTTGGCTCCAAAACTCACAAGAAAGGTTGGCCCTTTGTTTCTCTCCTAATCCTCTAACTCTCCCGGCAAATGCTCGATCACTAATAGCTCCAAACTCCCCCTGCGTATTCTCCAGCTAGCAAGAAATATACACTCCTTGTTGTGGCTGAATGGTAGTGTTGTACACACTCCTGGAACTCCTTAAATACTTATGGAACTGCCTCTCTAGGGCGGGCATAAATGGTCCCCCGAAGTAGAGGTTGAATCTCCCTCTTGAGAGATTTGTGGCTAAATAGTCAGTTGACTCAGCTAAACAGCAAAGCAAACAATCAAGTAATTTTGATTGTAAGGTGTAAGAATGAATCCAAATGAGAGCTCTCTCCTCCTTTTATCTTTGTGGGCCTTCCTTGCCTCATGTGAGCCCCTCCATCCAACACTTTGAATTCCCTCCAAATCATTTGAATGGCCTAGCTCGAATTCCCACGTGGGTACGTGAGGAAACTTGAAAGGGGTTGTTTCCTCCATTTGGGGCCATTTCCTAGGTGAAAGGGGTCTTAAGGGGTCTTGAGGGGTGAAGGGTTTACATTATGTTCATTTCACATTTCATTTTCTGTTTGCTCCTTCGTTGAACTGAACACTGCCGCCATTGCCAAGCAGCCTTTTGTCTCCTCCTTCGTTGAACAGAACGCTGCCTCTCATGTATCAGACTTGACTTTTATATTATTCAATATTCAATGTTCATAGTTGGAAGTGGAACATCAATATGGTTTAAAGTTTAAAGTTTAAAGTTTAAAGTATAAAGCTTTAAACATTTATAATTTTATAATTTATTTTCATTATGCATTGTTAGTGAGTTAGTAGACTAGTAGTTACACTGTACAGTTACAAAATTACATGTATGATCTAAGATTATAATTTATATGATAATGATATCAATGATCATGTTTTTCGTTTTAAATTTGTTTCATTTATATGATTCATCGATTTATATTTTATATTTATAAGTTTTTAAGACCCCGACGTCCCCCCACGTTTCCTAAAAATTGATGGGGAGCTTTTGCATAGGCCGCAATTGCGTATCCCCACTCCCTCGCCTCCTCATCCCCGAAACTTTGTGGAACATTGGCATCAACCCTTCCTGGGCCTGCGCTGTCTCTCTTGGCACTACACTGCCTCTCTACTATGTATTCTTCGGCTTCTTGCCGAACTGCCCCTCACTGCGGCTGATCACTTGCTCGATTTCCTCAATAAACCTTGCCCCAAAAAATCGAACTGACTGATCTCTCTCTTGATGTGTCTCCAACTAACCCTCATGCCTCCTCTTATACTTTTTCTGTTGACGATTCAATGCCGAGATTAAGTCCCTAATCAACGGCTAAGATTAGAACTGGCTTGATCCTCGTCACTTAGAACTTTCTCACCCATTTTATATTAATACAAGCCTCTCCAACAATTTTCAAGGCTAGAGCACATCCGATGCTACCAAAACTCAACAAACACAACAGTTCCCTCTCTCATGTTGGCTTATATACAAGGCTAACCACTATATATAGGCGTGAAAAGGATCCGCATTAGAGGCAGAACAGGGACTCAAATCCTTTGAAATCTCGGACAAATACAGTGGTTCAGAAATCTTGGATGAGTATAGTAGTTCCATGTTGCGAATGAAGAAGGATCTATGTGTTTTTTGGTGATGTCTCGGCCTCCTCACAGTCTTAATGAAGCATTGTCTCGGCATACTAAGATGCAGTCCCAGTCTCGGCATATGTGTAATTAAGATCTCTCAGTAATACACTCTTAGCATACCTTTGTCTCATCATACAATCCCAGCATTCTTGTGAAAAGGAGGATCTTAAAGTATCACTCTCTGTCTCGGCATACATTTAAGATGCAACTATAATTTGAGCATAGAAGTAACCATAAAGACACAGCCATAAGCATGATGAAGATCTCGGTAGATATATACATAACTTAGTATAAAGATCTCGGTGTTATGGTGAAAGTCTCAATGGAGGAGCAGCAATGATCTTAGTGGAAGAGTAGCAATGATCTCAATAAAGGTGATGCAATGGTGCAACTATAATGATCTCTGTGGTGCAATAATGATGACCTTGGTGAAGCAGCGATGATGATGATGATCTCAGCGGTGACAAAGAAGAGGATTGGTGTCTTGGTCTTGGAGTCACCTAATAGGTCAAGGATCATTTTCTTGGTATTTGTCAAATGGAATCTCTATAAGAAGAATTTTGTGTGGGTTTTCCTCTCAAAGAGTGAGAGGTTTTGGCCTTGGCAGAAAGCCAACATCTTGTGTCCTTGTCTCTTTTGTTTTGGTAACTATTTGATGAACTAAGAAAACACACTCTAATAATAACAAGTGAAGATTGTGCTAATAAGAAAAAGTTAAAAATACCTCACAAATAGTTATCATGGTGAAAAGAATCTTATTAACATAATTTTCCCTCGATTCTTCAAAAACTAATAATCAAACATATGACCAATATACTCTATGAAGACTGATACTAGTTACAATTTCAACACCAAAAATCTTTAGGACCAATTTAATTTATAAAAATTGATAATGGGCCTTTGATGAATATCCCTTCAATTAAAAATTTCAAGAATAATTAGTTTATTAAGACCTCTCATGAAAATCCTTCTAGGCCAATGATGAGCTGCCACATCTTTGGGAGCTCTGACCACAAGAAGGGGGTTTTAACCTTTGTTTGATCATAACTCCCTATCTAGGATGAACTATGAGGCATGCCATATACCGTTGGAATCACCACGATGAGGAGCATCCAATGAAGCTGACCTTGACCTCAAGAATCATGATTTCCCAAGTCATCTTTGTCAACAAAAGTGGAGCTTCTTCTGGCATTGCTTGGGTTGACATCAACGACAACCGCATTTCAACATATACTGTGTGTAACTTTTTCCCCTTCATATATAAGAAAACAAATACTTCTTTGTTGTTGAAGAGATAGAACTGAAACCTATATAAGGGTTTGCTCTATCCATTTGATGTATGGTGGATCCAAGAGAAATCCCTTGAAGCTTAATGAGAATCTACTGGATGTGTTTGGAGGATCAATGAAACACTTTGTGGGTGCAGACATCTCCTAAACTTTAATGCTACCTTTCTTGTTGCTATTATCTTGACATAGGCTCATGTAGTCATGAATTGGTTAATGCACTTCCTTTTTCTTTTATGTTATCAGTTGAGTACTGTTTATGATTGCAAGTTTCTCTACTCCACAATGGATGAACATACATATTATTCCCGATAATCATAATCTTCTTCAATACTGTAGTTTATCTGCCCTAGTAATCACATTAGTTATATTTCTGCAGTCTGTGACAGCAAGGAAATGGCTGTTCTAGTTTGTATGTTTCAGCATCAATGGCCAATATTCCTCTTTAGGATAGCCTCCCATTTGAGCCTTGACCTTACCCCATTTGCCCAATAGATAAGACACTGGTCTCCAGTCCAATCATACATTTCATTTCGTAAACTTTATCAATTCTCTCCATGTTCACCTTGGACTTCATTGTATAAGCTCTAGTAATCCTAGTCTAGAGAAGCTGCCCTTGAGCTGGAGCAGAGCCAGCTTAAAGCGTGAAGAGGGCTTGTGAGGTGACATTGGCAACCCCTCTTAGATCCCCCAGTCTCACTTCAGTTTTAGTACTTTATCCCAGGAAGGGAGGATTTGAGAGGTTACAAGTACCATAAATATAAATGTAGCAAAATAGATTTATTTTCTAACTGCAGGTGAATATAATTTTTTCTCTCCAATTTTTATGATATGTCATCACACATAGTATATAAAATCATGAAACAGTCGATACTAATAACAGAAAACAAGTTCAGATCATCAAATATTGAAGACAAGGATACACTGAAACTTCCAAGAACTATAGAATATCTTCAATGAAAAGAAATAATTGCATAACTAGAGCTACCATCAAACAGAATGAATCCAATTATACTAGATTTCCAAAATCTAAAATCTAAAATCAAAGGTGTGTGATTTACCATAGGGGTCTGGGACAGCACCAAACATTCCCATCTTTTCAATAAGAAATTGGATACAAATTCCACCAACGTAGAGAGAAAATGCAATAGGCAAAATAAGTGGAATAATGTAACCCAGGAGTGACCTGCCAATAAACTTTCTTGATTAAGACTACATCCAAAAGCTTTGAAGAGTAACATAACTTCTATTCAAAGCAATGCATACATATATATATATATATATATATATAGACACATACACAGCCTGTCTTCCCCGATCACACCACAATAAATGCAACTTACAGAATACAACATTTTTTATATTGATTTCAATAGGATTTGCTGTAAAAGATATTTATTCAAATTTACATATATGCCAAACGGTAGTATATTCTGAATATAGAAGTTGTCTTCCCTCAGTCACTGTGTTCAACGAATTTATAAATTTGCTGAACTTTCAGCTGAACATGCGGTTGAATTCCAAGTGAAATTAAGGCAAATTTATTCAAATTTTACTGAATTTATTCAAATTCAAACATTCAAAGGGAAAAACAACAAAACAAAAACCCAATTCATAATATCTAACCTAAACTCCTAAATTTATAACAAAAATGTGGTCTTTTCTTAAAATATATGTTCAATGTTAGCATGCAATTCTCATTTTATCATATATTCTTAATGACAGCATGCAATTTATTATTATTATTATTATTTGACAAACTTGAATTATATAGTTTCTCTAACTTATTGCTGAATTTAATGTGGAATTTTATCAACTAGTTTTGCACTCCCAAATTTGTTTGCAACTCCATGGTTGTCTAACTTGAACATGAATTCAACCAGGTGACTAAGCTTCCCAAAGTACAGTATTTACAAGTTGCTCCGATATACATTTTTAACACAAATCCATTATTCAATTGGCCCAGCAAAAGCAATAAATTTTGAAGCAGCAGCAACACAATATAGATGGTCAAATTGAAGACAACCTCGGAAGAAAGGAATTGCAATCAACCTCAGTAGACAAACAAAATGAATCCCTTTTTTTATCTTAACATGTGTAATGTACCATGTTACCGACCATTTTGTGGGTGATATCCCTAGGAGAAATTTTTTTCTCCAAGATGGTCCTCAGCCAGCAGCTAGCAGCCCCTTGCAGCCACCAACTAGCTTGTTGTGCCATTTCTTCGTCACTTGAGCCAGCCATGTGGTCCCTCACCCCTCTATCATGATCGTATGTTTGAAGCTAGGACTCCCGAACCTAAAGGTATGCCTTGTCATTTGGTAATTGAATATTATAGTTTGTTTATCACGGACACTTTTGAGCATGGATTAAGGGGGGATTCAGCGGAAAGAGTCAGCTAGGTCTGTGCTCTTGTCCCCTAAACCTCTTTTGAATGTTAACCTTGGACCCTAGTCCCATGGGATCTCTCTTACTGACCCTTGGGCTTTAGGGATGGTACTACATGGGAAACCCTGATTTTGGTTGCGTGGTCCCGCTCCTTCATCCATATATATTACCCCCTTCCACTTATTATAACCCCATTCATCATTTCTCCCACCTAAGTCCACATTCCTCCACCAGGTCCACATAGGGTTAGCTTTCCCCTTCCCCTTGCCCATTACTTTTGGGAGTCTTATTCATCATTATGGCACTTATGGACTTTATTAGGCTTGTCAAAGAGGCCAACGACATGTATTATTGCTCATTTGAGCTCTTGAGAAACTTGTTATTTTGTTTATGAGCTAGTTTGGTGGGATTGTCACCAAAAGTTAGTTGTTTGCACATTATTTTTATTTTAGGGGCTAATGTAGGCTCAAGTAGCTAAATCGAACTCATTAGGAATGTATAAATACAAATGATGAGAGTTCATTTCTAATCATCACTTGGTTTGCACTTGTATCTCTCTTGAGATTTTCATTATTCCTTCTTAGTGGACGAAATTTTCGAGCATCAATGAATTTTGTTGTATGGATTGTCTTTTTTTATCTTGCAGCTTCTTGATTGGCAAGTTTATTGGTGGTTGGATATATTCTCTTACATGTAAGTACAAATTTAATGCTATTTACTCTTTTACTTTGTCACATACATTGATGATGATATTTTCACCATACTGGGGCTACTTGTTGCATGCATTTACTGCGGAATTGTGGAATTATGTTTCTATATAGCATATCTCCATGTATGGGCCATTTATGTTGAACGAATTTTTCCTGGAGATAATTCTATGGTTGAATTTATCTTGACAAGCCATCTTCCCTTGCAAAATGAAGTATAAAAGCTTTAAGGTCACTCTCCTTTGCCCTAATAAGAAGCAAAGTTGTCCTTGAAGCCTCCTTGACCTAGAAACGAAGTCCATCTTCATATTCTTCTTGACTCCAATCTCCCCAAAGGATTAGGCACTGGTCTACCATATGGTGATCACTTAAAGAACTATTTTTCTTCATCTTTCCTTCTTTATTCTATGTCTAGCCATATTATGGCTCCTATGGCATCATTTTCCCAACAAACCACCAATAGAAAAACTTCGATATCTTGGCATCTACTACACTAGGATTTGTCCTGAGCCTCCTCCAAATTTGAGGGAATTCTGACTGTGGGGTTGTGAGATATCCCAATCCCTAGCCTCGAAGTTGGTTTTTGCCCTAAGTTTCCCTAGGGTAGCTCCTCATAGGGATCAGTTTGCACCTTTGAGTGAAAATCACTTCTTTGATCCCCTTCTCCTCCTTATTTAGGTCAAATTTATCATTGGTTTCTAAACTCCTTCCTCTTGACCTAACCTGGTTCCACTTGGTCTTGTGTGGTCCCATACCTTGTCAAAGTCAACTCTTCAAAAGCCACTTGGGAAACCAAGTTCAACAAGGAATTTAAGGTTTTGGAAGCTCCTTTACAATTCACACTCCTTAAACCTAGCCCTTAAATCCTCATCCCCTTCTCCTAGAAAGCCTTGTACCTTGCTTAAGAAGCAAGCAAGTCCCACTCTTGAGCCTCCCCTAGGAAAGGATCCCCGAGATCACTTCACATCCATCTTAGCTAATCTGTCCTTCATAAGTGATTCTCTATATACCGGGTCTCCTCCCATCGGTGAAAGCTTGTAAAGAGTAGGAAGATTTAGGTGTGATGATAGTGGGCTTTAGCTTCATTGTTGCTCTTGACCTAGCAACTACCCCACTAGGACCCCCTGCTAGTTAGAGCGGTAACATGCCAAGCAAAATAATGCTAATAAAACTCCACAATATTATAAATTTCTTCTATGATTTTCTTCAAACACTTAGTGTGCAAATAATTCTTTTTGAAGATTTTTTACAAACAGGTAATGAACAATAATTTCGTTAACATTTTGTAGACAAAGTGGAAGACACTTCCAGCAAGAGCATAAATGGGGAAAAACATGAATTAAATTCAATCTAAAGGATTTACAAGGAAAACCAATTGAAAGGCTTGGGATTCAGCCCCAACAAGATAGTGGACCTATTCTGCCCTCTGAAAATGATGATATAAACCCCAATTGATGACCTCATCCCCTACAGAAACAAATCCTTGAACTCGGCCTTGACATCCCTGGGAGTGAAATTTTCTCGTTCTTTGAGAAGGCACAAACTCGTCCCTCCAAACGAATATTGAACTCGGCCCAGGAATATATACATGTTCCCTGAATTTGACCTCCCATTGAAGATGAGATTTGGCCTCTTGAAGTCATATGACCTCGGCCTTCAAGATGGATAAACTCAATCTGCCAAATAAATAATCTCGCCCTTCGCTAATAGGTAGGAATTGGACCTCCAAGGTGGGTTTATTTGGCCTGTCTAAGGAAAAAATCTCAGCCACCAGCAACGAGCAAACTCAGCCTACTAGAAATATGTATTTCGGCCTCCACCGATAGCAATAGACTGGATCTCAAACCTCAGAAGATGAGCAATGAATGTCTTAGCTACAAAATGAATATAGTTTTTAGCAATTAATTCATCCTTCCACAATGACTAAAGCGATCCCCTAAAATGGCAATGGAATTTCGCCCTTTAAAAACCCTGATCTTAGCCTGCCAAACAAGTGAAATTCAATCCCCAAGATTAAGTGATTCTCAGAATGTTGAGAATAGGGATCTCGACCTCCAACATGAAGTGAATACAACCCTTCAAAAGGAGATGTTATTCGCCCTTCATCAACCAGATATTCGGCCTCCCACGGATCACAATACAATCTTGAATATAAATTTAACCTCAAGGTATTTCGGTCTGCCACAGTGCAACTCAACCTCTACAATAAATAAGCTCTCTGCCTCTGAGAAATGGTGCTCTCAACCTTTCTAAATTTATAGCTCTCAGCCCCAAATCAGTTTGAAATTCAGCCTCCTTACTGACAGAAGGAATTGGCCTCCCTTCAATGATGCATAATACTTTGGCAATAAAATCAATGTTGTAGCAATTTGACCCTCAACGTTAGTTGTCTTTGTCAAATTATATCCAACTCGATCTCCTGAAGAAAACCCCCTTTATAACTCGCAATGAATATAATTCGAGAAATATGAATGATTTCACGCAATGCCAACTAGGGTGGCACTCGAAGTCCACAGAAATCAACCATGAACCAACTAGGGTGGCACTCGATGTCCACTAAAATCGGCCATGAACCAGCTACAGTGGCACTTGAAATCCACTAAAATTGGTTTGAGAGTGTTCACTGAAGCCCCCGAGCTAGACACACTTGAGCCCTAATCCAATCACCAGAAAATAATAACAAATCTGAATTCCCAAGAAGTGAGCTCCTCTTCCCTTTTTATAATCATTCATCGGATCTTCTCCAATTTTCTAGAAATCTCCACTTTTATTATTTTTTGATAAGCCACTTATTTGCTCTAAATGACTTTTTACTCTTTTTCATCCAATAATAATTTACCCCTTTTTTATTTAATAATATTTTCCCCTTTTTATTTATTAATAAAACCAAAATAAAGTTGGGAAAAACTCCCTTGTCCCCTTAGCAATTTTCCCCCCTTGCTAGCCTAAAGGAGACGGATAAGCAAAGGGAAAGATATCTCCATGTACAAACAATTGGGGACATTACAACATATGCTTTAGTGTCTAAATACAACACGTAAATGAGGTCCTTTTTTATATTTGTTATCGTCGCTTGAGTTATATAAAATCTTTGATGATCCAACAAATTAAGTGGCACTTTAAAAAAAATTGACATTGGAAATGTTCTTTTGGATTTCATTAGTGGATCCTACCGGCACATCTACTCCACATTCAAACAAAGCATATTTCAACCACTGCTTGTGACAACCAATACAAGCCAAGTGTTAAATTTAGGCAAATACTTACTACTATAAAAACTTATGTCAATTAAAAAGACAAATATCAATGTTAGATGTCAATAATGTTTCTGTCAATATATTTATCTACACTACGTAAAAGGTTTACCATCATGAAACAGACAAGTATGTCCATGGTACAACCGCCCATGAGAAATAGTTTGGTCAGAGGATCATCTCCCAACTTCTCCAAGTTTAAACATGATATCAGAAGCAGGTGTTGAGGTTCACCGGCATATGGATAGGAGATCTCGCCAATGTTTGGCTTGAAAGGTAGTGCAGGACGTAGCAATCTACTAAACATTAAATCAATAAGAATGCCTAGCACATAACTTAGTGGTAGAACAACCCACCAACCAAGGGCATGTTTTCGGTTATATTTCTAGCACTCACAGGACAATAACAGGCCCCTCACAGGTCATGGGAGGCATCTTTTGCAACTAGGGGAATTCCACAATCTATTGATTTTGAACAGGCTCCCTTACTTCCCATGTTCATGTCACTTCACTTGCTTCCCCCACAATCGAGGGGGCTAGTGTGGTAGATTATGTTCTAACTAGCAAGTATTTCCTCCCACACATCCAACAATTCTCCATATCACGCCTTTCATGTCAGACAATGCCCTCTTCCCCTTCTCCCTCTCTACATGTTTGCCTCCTCCTTCGCTCCACCCCTCAGCCTACTCCCCCATCACCCTCTTATACCAACTTCCTTTTTTATTGAGACTATCTTATCTCCTACATCACCCTCTTTAAGGAGTTTCTTCCCCCCATTTTCACCTTCAAACAAATGAATGAACATACAGCCAAGTACGAGGCCCTCTCCACAGTCCTTAAAGAGGTTGTCTTTGTTGGAAATATTGAGAGGGGTGGTGAATCAGTATTTCTTTTCAATTGTTATTTTTACCAGTTAAGATCACTTATAATTAGAACACAAAATCAACAATGATAGAGTAATAATTTTACTAATCAAAAATGACAAGGACTCCAGTCCTATTTACAATGAATCAAGTACAATAATAGATCAGGGCTCCAACCCTATATGAAGACACCAATCCTCAATCCACCAAGCTCCAACCTATACTTTGCCAAGCACCAAATTGGACTTCACGTGGCTCCAACCTCTAGGGCCCCAACCCTATCTTCCCAAGGCTCCAACCTTGTCTCAATGAGGCATCAACATCTACAGTTCCAACCCTATCCACTAGCACAGGCTCCAACTTTTTCTTCTTGAGGACTCCTATCCTCTAGGGCTCCAACCCACTGCTTCATATCTTCAATATGAATTCAACGGTTCTTCAAGGCTCCCAATATCTTCTGCAACTTACCCTGACAAAATCTTCACCTTCAACAATGCCCTCAATCAATCTCCAAAGCACCTAGCTCGTCAATGACAACTTTGTCTTCATAGAAGGTGTCTCCACAGCTCTTTATTTTATCCAAACAAAATTCTTCGAAGTCACCTAATGATGACTTCAGCAATGCATCATGGTCTCCAAGGATTTCCACGAATCTTCAATATGTTGCTTCACAAATTTCTTCAATGATGATGGCTTCAATACTTTAGATCAATCTTCAATCAAGCCTCCAACAAGTGACTATTATAGGATTGCTTTCAATCTTCAAATTTCGCTGGAGATCTTCAAGACTGTCTCTAGGTTGTTTTTTAGATCAAGTCTTCACCAATTCTTCAAGGGCTTCAAAGGTTTATACAATGATCTCTTAAGACTACTCCACATATCAAGGCTTCCTATTCTTCATCGCAGGCTCAACAGGTCAACAAACTGAAACTCACAAATAGTGATCCAAGCTAAAAAAGGGTAATTTTCTATTGTTCACAGTCTGAGCTTCTTGGCAAGTTAAAGAGATCTGAATTACTATACTTCTTTCTCAGTTCACTGTGCTACTAATCCGACCCTTTTATAAGCCCTCAAGGTGACTATCCTTCAAGGATATTTCAGCACCGAGTCCCTAAAAAAACACATGCCCAAGCCCTCACCTTCCACTGTAGTTGTCCATGGGTTGGTTTACCATAGATCCGAGCTCCTGTAGGCTATCCTTCCTTAGGTCTGAGCTTCTTAGAACTGTTCACACATCTATCACCAGTCTGAGGTTTGTTGTGGCAACTATTTACTATTTTTCAAGGATATTTCAGCACCCAAACAGTAATTTCCTTGTACTCCTCAGCCCAAACAGTAAGTTCCTTGATCTCCTCAGCTTCCTTTTTCTATGTTGCTTCTTTGTATTCTTCACCAAAAATGATGATTGAAATGAGGTGTTGGGACACCAATATATACTTGATTAGAGTATAATGAATAGACACGTCAGTTGGAGAGACATGTCAACCTACATAAGTTGGCTTACCAGAAATAATGATTTTTCTATCTTATAAATTCAATTTCTCTCAATCTAAGAGCAGTTAGAAGGCGAGTAATAGCTTGTTAAGAAGGGGAAAATGTCCTCTACAAGCTGGTGACATTTTCATTCTTAACTAAGGTCAATTTTCCATCAATAAAATTATATTTTGTGAACTGTCATCATTATTTTATCTATGGCAGCCTTTAGGATTTTATCATTATGTTTTGAACAATGTTTTGGACATTCAAGGTAAAGGCTCCTCCTTTATTCATTTAAGGCTTGACATTAATGGAATGGACTTATTAGGATTAGGGCTTCCTTAGGACATCATGAGCATCATTCAACAAGGTATTTAGGGCTTAGGGCATCCTATTTGCCAATCAACATTTATTCATGCATCATTACATAAGGACAAGGTGTTAAATTTAGATATGTTCTATGCTAGAGCAATTTATTTAAATTTTCACAGTTAGCAATCACATCAGCATTACGATAAACTGCAGATAGAACATAAGTACAAAACGCAGAAGACAAGCCAAGACAAGAGGACACAAGATATGGCGCGAGCCAGGGACAAACCCCACAATGTGTGGGGAAACCCTTTGATCAAATCTTCTTTTATCTTCAAAGTTCAGCAGAGAAAGAGAGAGAGTACATTTACAACAGAAGTCAACACTTTGACTTATCTAGATCTAAGCATAGATCATCTTCTACAATGATGAGATCAGTTGAAGACATTCTGCTTCAACTGATTCTGCATCTCGTCCATTCGCTGTACCTTACAGTGTACTGCACCATGCTGTACTAATCATGATAGTCATCATACTACCCATGATCTTATCATGCTTCATGTTGCTCATGCTGCCCATGATCTCATCATCCTTCAACACTGTCCATACATCATGCTGTCCATGATCATTATGCTGCCCATGCTCATTATCTCATTCATCATGATGCTGTCCATGCTCCATGATCTCATACATCATTATGATCATACTACTTTAGCTCCTTGTTATCTTGATACTAGATCAGAATATAGTAATGACTGTTGAGACTGTATGTCTCCTTTTACAGGTATGAGAAACACTGAAACTTATTCAGATGACACCCAACGTAATCCTCATTACTGTTGTTTACAGCGTCCTCATCACACCTCCAAGGTTAGGGTACGACTGTACCTCAGAGACTTACAGGACTGATAACCAAAGAGACCTTGCTGCTGCATTAATAAGAACAGCAGATCAGGCCGGTTTGTGTTACCATTCATTGACTGTGTTGTACATACTACAGTGTATAAGGTCTCCTCCATTTCCTGTGTATATGTATTTTCATGACCTGTGCATATATATACTGTGTATGCTGTGCGTATATATCTTCTGCGTAAGATATCCATCTATTAATAGCATTAGATCTCCCAGCTGTTTAATTGCTTCATGACCTGTGCATATATATATATTGCTGCGTATGCTGTCTCAATGACTAGCGTATAGGGTTTCCTAGACAGCATATTAGGGCCTGCGTATAAGGCTTCAGGACAGCATATTAGGGCTTGCGTATGAGGTTTCAGGACAGCATATAAGGGCCTGCGTATAAGGCTTCAGGACAGCATATTAGGGCCTGCGTATAAGGCTTCAGGACAGCATATTAGGGCCTGCGTATGAGGCTTCAGGACAGCATATTAGGGCCTCACTTTGACAGCAAATTAGGGCATGCATTGACTGCGTTTAGAGCTGCTTGGAACACACGTATTAGGGCCTCCATTTCTGCATAGAATCCTTATCATGAACTGCGTATAGGTTTCCATGATCATCATAAGAATGTCTTCCCTTACTGTGCCTAGGAGACTCCATTACAGAACTGCCTTCAGATGTGTTAGGGCTTCTTGAACAGCTTGTAGGCTAGGGCATCATCTAACTAGACCAGCGTATTCTTTTTGTGACTCTCTTTCTCCAAAAACCCAAGACGTGGAGAAGAGGTCACATAAAGAGTGTGTTGAAATGACTTCAAATCCTCACCAATTTATACTAAAACGTAGATGATGAATAGACACGTCTATTGGGCTTCTTAGCCGACTCAAGTTGCTGGTCGGCTTGATAATAATTATATAAACAAAATAAATTCATATCTCCATAAATACTTATCGGAATCGGATGATCTTTAGATCGATCCTACACCTCTCGACGAGAGGGATCCAATAAAAATATCAGCTGCCATAAATAAGCTGACCCACATGGAGTTTGGCCCTAGTTGCCAATTTAACACAAGGGCTAGGGATTCATCAATGTGTATTACTATGCTTAAAAGGGTTTCATGGCAAGGGTTCCTTCATTCATCATTAGATCATGCATCAACAATCTAAGGCTTGTCATCATATAGATATGGATATAAACGTAGCTAGGGAATATATGCATCATGTGACTTGAATATGCATCATCTTCATCCTTAGCGTTTTCTCCTAAGGTTTGCATGAGGTTAGGGCAACATCAAAATAGCGTAATTCAAGCATCACAAGAATATTTGTCATCTCCAACAATGCCATATTGACATCAATGACAACTTTGACCAACAGTCTCCCCCTTGTCATTGATGACAATATTCTTGCCCTTTCAACAACTTCTCCCCTTTTGACATCAATGGAAAATGGGGTGCCCAAGTACTCCCTCTATCAACTGCTTCTTTATATGCTGCTCCATCATATTTTCTTCACCGATGATAGTTCTTCATGATAGATATGTTACTCCCCTTATCATGGTTCTCTTCTCTAATGAACTTGCTCCCCCTAAGCTTTTGCATGCCTTCATGGAAATGGATGAGGTAGATGATCAGCCAACTACCCCTGCCTGCATAAACTCCTCAATGGAATTATTTCTTCAATGGAATTATTTCCGAGAGATGATCGCCCATGTGTGACTCATCAAGGGTTTCCCAAGACTCTTCATGGATAGCTTCTGCAAGAGTAGATAAGAATCACAAGCTCCCCCTAATAGTATGCATGGTCTCCGTTATGGCAGAATTTCATACTCAAAACTTGGAATATCATATCTACAAAAGATGTACTCATTAGATCAACAACATGAGTTGATGTCTTGAGTGTTCAAGAGACTTTGCGATCCAATTTGCTTCCTTCTCCATACTTGTGTAACTTTCTTTTCTTGCTTGGTAGTCATGTTTTTATCTTGTTTAGGGACCCAAGTCAAGTTACAATCATGAGCCATATGTCCAATGTCATGACATTTGAGGCACTCCATCTTGTTCATCAACGAGGGAGCACAAATTCTTCTTGAAAAGTTGCTTCTAGGAGAATGATGGGGACCATTATATTTCTCCTTATAGTACGCCCTATAATCCTTTGCCATATTCCCAAAATTTGTACAAGAATAGCAATAACCTAAAAATATACTTTGGTACCTGGAGGATGCAGATTGCCTTGATGTACTTCTAAAGTCATCCTATCTTGGGATCCTTTGATCAAATTTATTGCTTCTTGCATTCTTGACACCATCTACATATCTTCTTGGAGTAGGGTTTCTTCCAAGGTTATCTTGACTCTTCTCCTTGCTTTTGATGGAACTAGGGGAATCAATATTTCTTCCAAGCTTCTCCACATCCTTGCTATTTGAAGCAATAGGGTTTGCATCATCTATGTTTGAGGGTTCACCTGCATAACCAAGACCTGATTTATCAAGAGGTGATCTTTGATGACTTAGGATGTCATCTAGGGTTTGAGAGCTCTTTAGACTCTTGTTTAGATGATCAACTTCTTTTCTTAGGAGATTAATGTCTTCTTTCATCATCTTCCTTTCTTCATCCTTCTTTGCTAGATGATTCTCCATTTCTTCCTTCATTCTCGTTGCTTCGCATGATTGGGCCTTAAGTGAGGTGATTTCTAATTTTAATTTGGTGATATCTTCATTCTTTTCTTCTAGTTGGCATGTTATGGCATTTCTTTCCTTTTCTGCTTCATCAACTAGTCCTTCCTCGAGGTCCAAAAATTCCATTGCCCTTTCAGCTCCTTGTGCTTGTTTCTTTGCTTCTTCCAACTGGGATCTAAGGGAGAAGACCTCTTCCTTGTATTGACCAATTTTCGCTTCAAGTTTGTTAAAGTCCTTGTGACTTTGTTCAAGATGGCTTGACAAAGTGTCTTCCCTTTTCTTTGCTTTATCCAATTGATTTTTCGTGGACATGACTTCTTCATGATGCCTTTTCTTGTTTTGATGATATTCCTCCTTAAGCTTGGTGAGTTCCTCATCTATTTCTTGTACTTGAAGCTTAAAGCGATCAACTTCCTTCCTTGTCTTGTCAAAGTCATAGTCACCATCTTGTAAGGATCACAATCATCCTATTGCCTACTGATCTTCCCAGAAATGACCCTTAAAAGTAATGTGGTAGAACATCTACATCATAAGCCGAGCTCGGGTGAGATACTTGACTTACCAAAGGTAAGGATCACATGCCGCAAGCCTCCTCAACCCATTGGCCAGATGAGGAGGGACAATCCCAACAAGCCCGACTTGTGAGTATGATACCAACTAGGGTATACTCTGCTAGACCAAGATAGGGGGAGATACCAGACTTGTCATAAAGAACAATGATCACACACAGCATGTGCCTGACAATAGGGGAGATACCCAACCTACTACCAAATGAGGGATCACACACACCATTTGTCCAGAAATCCCTCAACCCCAAGTGCACTCAATGCTCCATTCCTCACCCTTGGAGCTCAACAAGGGGGGAAGAGCTATGCTCAGTGTTCTCGATCAATGTGGATCCTTGCCCAAGAGGGTCACATCCATCAGACCAAGTTTCTCTCTGAAGACAAAGAACAAGGTTCGATCAACTATCTTCTCATCAATTGAAGCCTCACGCTTCAATTCCATAACAAATCATCATCGTAGCCTCAGTACTCCCTCTGCACCATATTAAAATTACTTCGACCAGTCACGAAACACGAGATTCTTAGAAAGGTCAATTCCACTCTGAACATCGCAACATATCATCGTCATGCTCAACTTGTGCTCAAACAACTCTCCAAAGAGCTTTCTCAACCAAACTATCTCACAACCAGTCAAGCTAGTAATAATGCATAATGCCCCTCAAAGCAACAAGTTTTTATATCAGGAAATCATCGAAGAAACCGAGGCAAACCAAAAAGTAGCACTCATATGTGCTCAACATCATCAACATATCCATATAGTCTCAAGTATTCGACAATGTATCCCAGTCCATGAATGACTATATTGTCTATGTATCCTGATACCATTTGTGCAGCATTCCAATATACACATCTAGGCTCTGCATGGCTTAAAGAACATGTTGCAAATCAAGAATCCATCTACCTGTTGACTCATCATGGGATTCCATCAAAATTGTCCCTGAAGTTCTCTCAACATTTCTCACAGCGTGCTTTCCTTGACAAGAATGTCCTTATCATCTTTCTGTTACATTTCTATTTTCAAGTAGTTGATCACAAAGGGTAAACTTCCTCAACCATTGAATGTTGAAATTGTCTTACTCCTGTCAAAAATAATTTGTTAGCTTATAAAACCAAATATCAAAGGCATACCTTCAATGATGAAGACAGATCAAAGATCGCATCAAATGTCCAGTATGTCAAGCATGTCAAGCCCAAGGGACTTGATAGAGCTCATATGAAGCTTTTTTCAATCTACAACCATGAGTCTACTACTCATGCTCCTCAAACTGCAAATATGCTTCTTTCTTAAGTATATCATTGAAGAAGCTCATTCCACATACATCAAATGCATCAGGTAACAGGAGCTAGGATCTCATCTAAGCCTTCTTTCTCTAAGAGTATGTCACAATTTGAACCATAACGTGGAAGCATCAGGCATCGCTACTTCTCATATATGAAGAATGGTCATTTCATGAAGGAAATATCACTCTTATCAAAATAGGAAGCTTCTTCAATCAACCGATGAGACTACAATCCTTCCTCTGAGGTCTTCAGCTCTTGTCCATTTCATAAATGCCACTCCAATCATGAGACGGTTCTACACCTTCCTCAATCTAGATATAAAGGACTTGGTCCTCACATTCATTAGATGTACCTGTCAAACCCAAAAGAAGAGCAAAAACAATTCAAAGTAAACAAGCATAATGCAAGTGTCCCCGGTGATAAGGTAGGATCATCTTTCTTCTTAGAAATGAAGATGGCTCCTTGACTTTCCATCACAAGCTCCCTCTCAAAGCCTACTCTTCCTGCACCATTCTACATCATGATGTGTTGAAATATGTAACTAGGTTCGGTCTTCATAATGGCATGTGTAATCATGATTTATTTAATTTATGTAAAGAAGAAAAATAAAATTATTTTGTAATGCTTGAGTCATGGGTTTCATGATCAAGGAATTTTATTTTTATAGATGAAGCTCCCATTGTGAGCTATTAGGTTTGGTCATCAAGTCATCAAGTCTAGTGAGTCAATATTGATGGCCCATTTAAGAATATTACATATTCTAAAAAGAGAATTTGTTCGAGTCATTAACCCTCCAAGACCTTGTCACAAGCATTGGTTCAAGTTGGCCTTCCAAAGTGTTAGCGCTTGAAATTTCACCTCAGGCTGAAAAAGGCAAACCTCAAGGCAACATCAAACCATTTAGCCTCATAGCTAGCCCTACGGGGCAGGAGAAGGCTCTCTCCGATCAATCTCAGTAAAATCTTCAATGGATGAGATGACCAATAGGGTAACACTGATTTTAGGCTAGTAAACTGATCAAAAGGGTTGATTTGGGGCTTTTAGGGTTTTTGGTGGCAAATTGAGGGGATGGCAATTTTGGCTGCGGGGACTAGACACAGTTTCTGCAGGGGGTTCTTTGGGGCGAGGTAGGAGACAGTATTGATGCCTTTGATTGAGGTGGATGATTAGGAATGACAGGTGAGGAGTTAAGGAGAGCAAACAATAACTTTGAATTCTCCTTAAACAGTAGAAAACATTGAAATTAAACAAACTTAAAAGCAGAGCATGACAGTCATGAATTCTTACTTTAACACTTCGTTTGCTTAATGTGCAGAAGGAAAAGAAAGGAAATGATTCACATAACACACTTACAGGTACATAGAGAAACACACCATCAATACATGTAACCACAAGAATCCCAAAAAGGACTGCAAAACCCTGGTCTTCCTTAGCCAAAAATTGCAGAGATACAGTGAAATAATACAATGATAGCTTCTCCCTCAAGAGTCCAACCTTCCAACTTCTGAAAATGATTAAGAAAATACATAATATAGGCAAGCCAACCTCTTCCCTTGCCTCTAGGGGTCGAGCTCATCCTTCTAGGAGTTGTTTCAACCAATTCTAAACTGAACACTAAAATCTAGGCAATCAAAACAACTTGCCTCTATAAACTAGGAAACCAATTCATTCATTTAATTTTCACCTTTTTCATGAATGAATCTTCTAGAAGAGGTACATAAGTGTAAAAGTGTCATAAAAGTACATTAATTACATCAAAGAGGATAATAATACACCCCCCAAAAAGTCAAACAGGTTCAAACTGCGTTTTTCTGAGCTGTACAGTGAAATTTGGAGAAATTTGCCTGACGAGTCGCGCGCCTCTGCCTGATGGGTCGCGCGCCTTTGGGACCACTTTTGGAGCACTTCCAGGTGTCCAAATTGAGCAAGAGTAGGCTTGTTGGAAAGGTCTGTGAGTCTACTTTCCAACCCAACTGGAATTTCTGAATTTAGTGGTCATTTGCCCCTCCAAAATTGCAATCTCCCAAGACTGCTTTCTGTGTCTCAAAAATGTGGCAGAAAGTCATTTTTTGCTTGTTTTTTGACTTTCTGGAGGCCCAAAACTTCACCAAATCTCTAGTCCTTTGATGAGCATGTATAACTTTGCATGAAAAATCTGGAAATGCTGAGTTTTTGCAAAATGAAGTTGCCGGGATGAAGGGTCTCACGGAGGGTGAGACCCGTTAATGGAGAAAACTTGTAAATTGCCTGAAAAAACCAAAATTTACGCAAAATGCTCAAAATTTCTTCGGATTTGTGTTGTGGCTAGGCTATTTAGTGCCATGCTCAGTCAAAGAGGCTTTCGCCAAAATTTGGAGTGGATCGGGCCTTTTCCGTCGTTTTAGTGCCTTGGCCAACCTCCTTAGATCTAGTGATTGCAATTTTGACATTTCTCTAAAACCATGACACCTGTGCAAAAAGTGAAGGAGGTTTTTCTTCTTTGGCATGTTATGGACAAAAACCTCTCTCAGTTTTCCCAAATTCATCTTTTATTGCTCTGGAACATCATTTGAGTGCGACTTGTCCCGATGTGTGAAACAAGGAATTTTGTCAAAATGGAGCGAAATGAAGGGGATAGGGGGCTTCTAAATTCTTGGGGAAATTTTTGGGAGTGGGGAGGGATGTTAGGAAGTAGGGGAAAGTGGAATCTCAGAGATTGAGTGAGGGGAAGGGGTCCAAAAGGGCAAAACACAGGCCCAACCTAGAAAATTGCCAGGTTGTAGCTAAAAACTAGGGTTTGTGCGAAAATGAGGAATTTGGCGGATCTAAGGGATGTGAAGCATTTGGTAAAGTACTTTAAGGATAGGGGAAGGTGTATGAACATCAAGATACAAGTTTTGCCGATGATTTGACTGCCCAAGAGAAATTGCCTTCCAAACCCTAGGAGAGAGAAATGACCTTGCCTAGATGCAAGTGAAGCATGAACAAGGTGTAAAATGACTCATTAGACACTGAGATGATAATGACAACCCTATGAATGATGATAAACTCAGCTGAATAGTGACATAGATTGGCATTTGAGCAACTTTGAAAAGAGTGAGAGCAAACCCTAGACCTAATGCCTAGCGACCAAATTTTGCTTGAAGACTCACTGAAATGACAAAATTTGACCTTGACACTTCAAAATCACTTTGTAAGAGCATATTTGATCACTGGAGGAAGGCTGGAAAGACTGACACTAACACAAAGATTATGTCGGCCTAATCTCAAGCACAAGTCGGCTTATTCTACATGAACATTCTACTACATATAGGAGGATTCATCCTCACTTGTAGGGCATCGATCAAGCATCTGAAATACAATAAAGAAGTGCGAAGAAAAGAGAGAAGGAAGCCTCTCAACCAAGCAAAGAAAGGAGGAAAAGAAGTCGAAGTGTTTTGGGTCTATTTTGGGCTAATACCTCCCATACATTCGAAGAAGAGTAGTACCATCCATTGCTGAAGAAGTCGAGCTATCATAGTTGTACTAGGAGATCGAATCAAGGAAGATAACAAGACATCCATCAAGCCGAATTGTAGGAGAAGGTCATACTATCCAAGCAAAGGAGATCAAGGGATTAAATCTTTGTCTATCCCCTGCACGTGTTGCAACTAGGTTTTTCTGAAGAGGTCAAGAATTGCAGGCATGTGGTAATAAGCCGAAATCTAAAGAGAAGTTGATATTCTTGGTGACACAAGCAGTTTGACTAGCATTGACTCAAGGAACAAGAACTACTTCAAGGAAGCCTTGTGACTTGGTCTTGGAGAGGTTAATAGTCAAGAGTCTTGGTCTTGAAATTTGTCACTTGAAGATTCTGTAAGAAGAAGAATTCGTTTGGCGTTTCCTCTCGATTTGGAGAGGTTTTGGCTCTGGTTGATCACCTATATCTTGTGTCCTTTGTCTCATTGTTAGTTATGATTTGGTAGTTGTTTGATGATAGTGAATACTAATAGCAATCAAGATATAGAAAAAGTTAATGAAGTAAAATACATCACAAACAATTATCATTGTAAATAGAAATCACCTTCATTTGTTGCCCCGAGATTTCTCAACATGATGACCCTAAAGGTGGATCACATCCTGATCTAAGAAGTTAGTGAAATAAATAAAATATTCATGCAAGAAAGATCATCAAAAATTGAAAAGAATAAAATTCAAAAGAGTAGTGACACAAAGAAATGACATAAGTCTTGAGAGTACTTATCTTTAATGTAGATTGCATGAGGCTCTTAGCGCCCTCTGAGTGCTAACACTTCCTACAATGCTTCATATCATGATGATCTTTAAGAAGGATCAGATTTCATTATCCAAGATGGTAGTAAAAGAAATATTCAAATATTTATGTAGGAAGAATCAATAATCCAAGAATGACAAATCTAATCAAGAGCAGTGTCATTAGCAGAATATCATAAACCTTGAATATACTTATCATTAACAGGGATTGTAGGAAGTTATCTACTCCTTGATTTGGCCTCCATAAGTTATCATAGTCCATCAGCCATGTGTCAATGTCGTTTTCAGAAGAGATACATCCTCATGAGTAATACTTGAATCCTTTATCTTCTTTTATCGTTAAATCTACAGCATAACCTTCTCCTAGGGTTTCTTTGAATAGGGTTTCTTTGAATCTGATCATGACATACTACAGTTTCTTTGAATCTGATAGGTACTTCAATAACAGAATGGCATCATGAATAATTTTGAATCATACCAAACCTCTTTCATATGAAAGCCACTCCTAGGGTTTCTCCCAAACCCTAGCTTCAATGGGTTTCTCATTGATTAGCTTATATCAAGGAGTTTCACGCAAGAGTTACGTTGTCGTAAGTCTTTACCATATCTAGCGTTGCTCTAAGGGTTTTCTCCCAAACCCTAACCTCTATTGAAAGAACATGAGTTTCCTAGGGTTTCCTTCAAACCCTACCATTCTTTTAGGTCTTTTCCATCCTCATCTCTTCCATTCTTCTTGAACCATAGGTGTCTTCATAGGTGTGATTTCAATGACTTTTCTTCAACCCACCTCTGATACCATGTTAATTTTACTTAGGGCTATATTGTTCTTTGTTGAAGATAATTGCATTTTAAACTTATTATCTTTTTCAAATCACATTCACTGCATAACATCTTAACATTATTAACAATGACGTAGAAAGAACAATACCATCAACATTTTCAGTGGAACATGAAGGAACAATAGAAGAAAAGCATGCACAAAAGGAGACACTAGGATTTTGGTCAAATACCAAGGCAAAACCCCACAAGCGAGAAAGCCCATCCAAAAATTCTTCTTCTATTAGATATTCATCAATTGTTCAGTTGAGATACAAAGTACAATGAGATACAACAATTTCATCAGGCCCTCTAGGGCCAACCCAAGTCATACTATCACATATGTCACATCACCATCATAGGAAACCAATCATGTCCATTAGGGTTTCTATTAGGATTATTTTCAACATAAGTGCACTGTCATCATAAATGTCATCATGAGTCTCACTGTTCTAGACTGTTGAAATTTCAAAGTATATCTGTTAGAAATTTAATCTATATTCTTTTGGTTTATTTCTTCTGCTTGTTAAATTTGAACAAGTTATTTAACACATATAAATAACAAAATAAACACAATATAGTCTCAACATCTACAGATCATCAACTAAAAGAAAACAAATACACAAGTGACACCGTTATTTTTGGACAAATGTCCTCCGAAAAACCCAATGCGGAAACATGGGTGCAACTGTTCTGAGGGTTTATTATTATCCATTATCTCCTTGAGTACAACTGGGTGCCAAACTGGCTCACCCAACAAAGAAAAATACACAGCAATACCTCTCTATTCAAAAATAGGTATTCAGAAAACCTGTCCCACAAAACCCTCTCCAACGACTCTGAAGCTCTACGCTAGCCGTTCTGGCCCCTACGTCAACCTCCTATTGCTCTGCATCATCCCTCTGAGGCACTGCGCAGCCTCTGGAACCCTCTGCGTCACTCCAATTCTCTCTGCGTGGATGACACAGTCCCTCAGGCCTCTGCCCTGTCTATGTTGGGCTCTGTGTGGCCTGTTCTAGCTACTGCTCTCACTCTCTACTTCTGCGCTGGTCTCTTGGCACTATCTTTGCCTCTCCGTCCAGTACTCACTACCCCTCATTGTTGATCACTGATTCGACTTTGCTTAGCAGCCCCACTCTAGCAAATCGAATGGCTAATCACTCTGGTGTGTTCTCCAACTGACCCTCAAGCCTCCTCTTACACTTTTCTCGTTGGTCCTTCAACGACCGAGATCAAATCTCTAATCAACAGCTAAGATTAGATTTGGCTTGATCCATGACTTTTAGAATCTTCTAACCCAGTTTTATATTAATGCTCATTAATATTTTATTTTTCCTAAGTTTAGACTTAGGAACTCCATTAAAAATATTAATTGTTTTAATATCTCCCAAACCGGGTACAATTTGTCCAAACCATTTCTAGGTCTTGGAGATCTCATGCGCTTTAGCCTCCACCAATTTGCATGGCTAGAGCACATTTGCTGCTACCCCAAATCAACACTCCCTCTTAGCGAGGACTATGTTGTAGTAATACTCCTCACTGAGCATTACTCTGATTATCCGGTATCGGTACCTGTGTTGATGCTAAGCCTCCCCACCCAACATCCTCCGCATTGCTACATCCTGTACTGCTGCCCATGGCCCTGCCACTACCACTGTTACAACCGTACGACAACTCCCTCTGCATCAGTGCTGCTACTGGTCCATCCTCCCAATACTGCATCTACACTACATCCCCCTCTCATCGTGTTGCATCGTGTTACTGCACTGCAACTCAGTTACTGAGAAGTAAGTAACTGATCCACCCAACTTCTGACATCCCTATTAGGCTAGAAACAATCTCGATGAGGAAGCTCTCTCTGTCGCTAACAAGTGCTCCCTCTACTGACCTTTGCACTACTACAACAACTCACTACATCTCGCACTGTTGCACACCTCTCTATGCCATCCTGCACTAATGCAACACTCTTGTGCTTGCTAGCCTCGCGCTGCTCAGGGACTCTTGCACTGTAGCAATCTCTGCCATTTCATCCTCATCTGTCTCTACCGACATCCGCCAGTCTTGCTACTCTCTCTTCGGGGCTCCCGTAACAAGGTATAATCCAAGAGGTTGGGTACCTCAAGGATCCTGCCCTTCATCACCTGTAGTCCTTACTACAGCTCGATGTCTCCCCACCTCTTCTCTAGAGGTACATGAGCACTCATGGCACAATCGTCATCCTCCTCGACTTCTTTCTCTGAATTCGTTGGTACTACCTTAGAGTCAAACACCTCTCCCTTGTTCTTCTTCGGACACTGGTTCACATAATGACCCAGTTTCCACAATGGAAGCACTTGACCTTGGAGAGGTCCTTCTTCCTCTTCTCTTGCTTTACCGCAGATGCCATAGCTGCATCCTCTTCCTCTTCTCTTGCTTTCCCGCAGATGCCATAGCTGCATCCTCTTCCTCTTCTTTCTTGATCCTAACCCCTTTGCTGCTACTTCCCATCTTGCTCAATTGCCTGATCTCCTCTTGATGAAGAGCCGCCCACAATTCTTCCCAATCTGAAAGATCCGCCCTGCCCAATATCCCCTGAACGAATGTCTCCCACTCCTTGGAGACTGCGTTAAGGGCGGTCCTTACCATCAATTCTTCATCCGGCGTGGCTCCTGTGGAAGTCGACTGGTCTCAGATCTCCTTCAACCGACCGAGGAAGTGATCTATATGCTCCCCCTTCTGCATCTGATATGACCTTAGCTGATTCTCAAGTAATATCTTCCTCTGCACGGAAGTATGCTCGTACATCGTCTTCAAGGTGTCCCACATCTCCTTTGTCGTTTCCTTCGCAGCAATATGTTGGACCACATGATCCTTGACATCATCAAGGATGATGCATTTTGCCTTGGCCATTGCCTCCTCGTACATCTCATTAGCTACCAGGTCAACTGGGATAGCCATTACTCTCAAGGTGAAGCCCTTGCTGGGATGTCTATCTAGAATGGACAAGATCCTAGCCTTCTGGACCACAAAGTTAGATGCCTCGTCCAACTTGTCTTGATCTCTCATCCCATTCACGGCCATCTCACTGCTCTTCTATCGACGCCTCTGAGCCTCTCTACTTCCCTCTGGAAGTTCTCCTTTCGAGTCCTACTGAGTCTCCATGCTTCCTGGCTGGAAGTTCTCCTTTCGACTCCTGCTGAGTCTCTCTACTTCTTGCCTAGAAGTTCTCTATTGGACTCCCTCTGAGTCTCGATTTCCCTCCTAGAAATCCTTCTGCCAATCATCAAGTTGCCCCTCTCCAATCATCTATCCACCTGCAACGCTGATCCGGATTCCTTGGCTAGAAATTCACCTCGACAGCAACTCCTCTACCTTGGTTTACCCTGTTAGGTAATGTTCTGACCACAGTACCCCACCAGCTTCGCTCTCGCAAACTACCCACAACTTCCTATGCCCCAGCAAATGAAGGAATGAACCTCTAAGCTCTGCGCAATCTCGGTACTGGCAAAAACAACTCCCTCAGCCACTGCGTCAACCCTCCTGGTCTCTACGTGAGCCTCTTTCTTCCCTCCTTACCCTCTGCGCTGGCCTTTCTCTGGCTCGGATTGATGACACATTCCCTCTACGTCAACCCTTCCTCTATCGCTTCTGCAAGGATCAACTTTCTCTCGGGACAGTCGCTTCTGATGCAAATGCTCTGCTTCGCTGATGCCTTCATCTCTCTTGTGATCTGTAACCACGCTCTAATAGCATGTTGAAATTTCAAAGTCTATCCGTTAGAAATTTAATCTGTATTCTTTTGGTTTATTTCTTCCACTTGTTAAATTCGAACAAGTTATTTAACACATAAATAACGAAATAAACACAATACAATCTCAACATCTATAGATCATCAACTAAAAGAAAACAAACACACAAGTGACACTATTATTCTTGGACAAATGTCCCCGGGAAAACCCAATGCGGGAAAATCGATGCAGCTATTCTGAGGGTTTATTATTATGCAGTATTTCCTTGAGTACAATTAGGTGCAAACTAGCTCACTTAACAAAGAAAAATACACAGCAGCAATACCTCTCTATTCGGAAACAGGTATTCAGAAAACTGTTCCCATAAAACTCTCTCAAGAGACTCTGAACCTCTGCGCTAGCCCCTCTAGCCTCTGCATTAGCCTCCTGCTGCTCTGTGTTAGCCTCAAACCTCTCTGCGTCAACCCTCTAAGGCACTACGTAGCCTTTGGGACTCTCTGCGTCACTCCAGCTGCTCTCTACATGGATGACGCAATCCCTCAGGCCTCTATGTTGTCTCTCCTAGGCTCTGTGTGGCCTGCTCTGGCTACTTCTCTTGCTCTCTACTTCTGCACTAGTCTTGACACTGTCTCTGCCTCTCCGTCCAATACTCACTGCCCCTCATTGTTGATCACTAATTCGACCGCTCTAGCAAATCAGATCACTGATCACTCTGGTGTGTTCTCCAACTGACCCTCAAGCCTCCTCTTATACTTTTCTCGTTGGTCCTTCAAAAGCCGAGATTAAATCTCTAATCAATGGCTAAGATTAGATTTGGCTTGATCCATGACTTTTGGAACCTTCTAACCCAGTTTGATATTAATACCCATTAATATTCTATTTTTCCTAAGTTTAGACTTAGGAACTCCATTAGAAACATTAATTATTTTAACATCTCCCAAACCAGGTACAATTTGTCCAAACCATTACTAGGTCTTGGAGATCTCATGTGCTTTAGCCTCTCCACCAATTTTCATGGCTAGAGCAAACCCGATGCTACTCCAAATCAACAGGGTTAGGTAACTTGTCGTGCCATACAATAAGATAACTACCATACATATGGAACATCATCCTGAAGATCTTTGTCATATTGTTTTGTCATGCTTCACTACTCTTCACGCTACAAGGTATCATTGTCACTATCATTGTTCATCATAAGCAAGGCTATAAGGGTTATTGCCCTGTTTCTACAATGTAACAAGGGTCCTGAAGGCATATTGTTATTACTGTTATCCTTCATGATTATTCTTACAGTCATTATTCCGGTCAAGCGCAAAACCATCAAAGATAAACAACACTCTTTAAGATAACAGAAATTATTGACACAGGTCTTGGCCATTCATCAAAACCGAGTCATAGAGATAAGAGTGAGTCGCATCAGAAAGAATACATGGCACTGTCAAATAAAAGAGCAAGAGCTATATATATATATATCTATATATCTATATATATATATATATATATATATAATGTGAGTCTAAGGTATGACAGTGAATCAAATATATATGTCATTCGTCATGTCAAACTGTAATGCAAATCACAAGGAAAAGATATACAACACACACGATACCATGGACATTAGTTTGCGTCAAAAATATCATCAAATCAAAATAGATATGTTATGCCATCTAAACAACATAATTGTGATCCATAGAACATGTCATTAAACCACCGAAGGAAAGAATATGATGCCACTATCAAGAAAAGAAAGCGATGCTGCAGGAAAGAATGCGATGACATTGTCATGGAATCAGTGCAATAACATAGAGTAAAGATGTCATGCCACTAATCTAGACCATAGTCATAACAAGTCATAGAATGAGACCCTTGTGAAAATTCCTAGACTCTAGGAACTTCTACTGCAGCAAATCTAAATCTACTTCACCTATCTGATTTTTAAATTACATTCATCAAGTTATTCTTCTGAATACTGAAAAAAAATTACTTCTGCAGCCTACACTAATTAAATATTTGATCTCATGAAACAGAAAACAGAGAAAAGAACAAGATACGTAGGACACACTTATTTTTGGACGCAAAAGTCCCCGAAAAGACCCAATGCAGGAAAACCAGTGCAGCAGTTCTGAGGGTTTATTATTATGCAGGAGAAATAATTAAATACATATCTAGAATGCTCATCTAGAAATCCTTTATAGAGAAAAATATTGGCGGAAAATCTAAGTGAGTTTTACCTCACTTCACCAGGCAGAATTCTAGCTGATCCAGCACAAGACTGGCTAACCCCGGCTATTTCTGCATCAGCGCTGAGTCACCTTCTTTGCCCTCTATGTCAGCTCTATGGACTGTTCTGGCAATTCCCAGAAATTTCGGTTGTTCCGACAGTTATGGATTCTGAATGACAGTTAGCTTTTCTACATCAGCTCTCTCGGCTACTGCACTCCCTCTGTGTCAGCTCTCTGGGCTACTGTGTTGCCTCTCTGCAAGCTCTCTCTGCCTCTCTGTTTGTATTCTCTGGAAAGTCCTCCTCTCGAATTCTCTCTGCCCCTCAGCTGCAAGATCTCCCTAATCGATTTCCCTCCTGAGAACTTCTCACCTCAGAAAATCGATTTCCTCCATCTCTCTGTGTGTATTTCCAAATGAACCCCAAGCCTCCATTTTATACTTTTCATGTTGAGACTTCAACGACCGAGATTAAGTCTCTAATCAACGGCTAAGATTAAAACATGACTTGATCCGCCTTCTAGATCATTCTCACCCATATTTTGATTAATACCCATTAATATTTTAATTTCCCTAAGTTTAGACTTAGGAACCCCATTAAAAATATTAATTATTTTAATAAAATATAATCCGGGTGGACTGTCACCAATTTTCAAGGCTAGAGAACTTCCGATGCTACCAAAAACTAACAACCCCTTTACTAACATAATCGAACAAGACACAATAGCGAGGTGGGGGTCATAAAAACAAGCGAATCACTATAGCATATAGAGAGCAAACTTCAAACGAAAGCAAGACAGCAGGTGATTCATAGTGTAATGGACCATGAGTAAGTCAATGTAGAATGGACCATGCCTCGAAGTAATATGCATAGTGAACCATGGAGAAAACAAAAGCGAACCATTCAATAATTCAAACCACCAAAACATAGAGCGAGCCTTCATACAGAATATATGAAACACGACTTTGGATCTCAAAGATACGAGAGTTTTCCAAATATATATTCGATGAGGTAGAATGGAAGGGTATTTATAGAAATTTTCATAGATCAGATGGGTGATTCCAATTGAAGAGTCGACCAAAGATTTCAATGAAATCTTTTATTATAATATTAAATATATTTTCCAATAATTCTCCTTTAATAAAATTTCTTCAACATATTTTCTTTAATATATTTGTATAATAAATAAAGTGCCCCAACCATTCATAGATAACTTTTATCTTTGATCAATTTGAATTTCCACTAGTGAAATATGGTCTTTATATGGGATCTTAGGGTTTCCATGGGAAAATCATCCCAAAGCTGCCCAATTTTAACAATAGTTTCTATAAATATTTTCTAAGGCATATCAACTCACTCTTATCTTTCTTTGGCAAAAGCATTCTTTGGTTTCCGTATGTTTTACCTTTTATTTGCACAACGATTAATTTTTTGCTGAAATTATTGATTGAAGGCAAGGTAATTGTATGCTTCCATATGAATCTGAAGTTTTTCAAGATGTATATGAAATTATGAATTTAACATAAGGTCATGTCAAATTGATTAAAAAAAATATTTTCTTACTTTCAACAAGCTAAACAGTGCCTAAAACTTGAGATATCCAATGTTAATTTTTGAAATATAACAAACAAAAAAAAGGAAAAAATATATATAAATGTTTACTATCAATTTAGTGCAAATATTTTCGTATTGTCTTTATCTTCTGCCCAATTGTAACAATAGCTTCTATAATACTTTTCTAAGGCGTATCAACTCACTCTTATCTTTCTTTTGCAAAAGCATTCATTGGTTTCTGTATGTTTTACCTTTCATTTCAACAATGACTAATTTTTTGCTGAAATTATTGATTGAACACAAGGTAATTGTATGCTTCCATATGAATCTAAAGTTTTTCAAGATGTTAAATTATAGTATGTTCTATGTTTAGAGCAGTGTACTTATCTTTCTTTTTACATCCACGGATTAGCAATCACATGTATATTAAGTAAAGTGCAGATAGAACATTTAAACGATCAACAAAAAACAAGCCAAGACAAGAGACACAAGATGTGGCAGCTAGCCAGGACAAACCACAATATGGGGAAACCCTTTGATCAAATCTTCTTTTATCTTCAATAATTCAGCAGAGAGAAATAGTACAAAAGTCTAATTTATATCAACAGCATCAGTGGCATCAGCCCTAAACTATGGCAGTCAATATCTGTCAAACCAGAGGTCGGATCACCTTGATTCCTTCACCAAAAAATGCGGCCTTCCCAAGAGAGTCAACTTCACCTATTGCGCAGTCTAGAGAGAGAGAATGTTGGTCAACGCTGGTCAAAGTTCCAATTTGCAGTTGCAACCCTAAAATCTGCGTCCTTTTTCCACACGTGTGAGAGATAGGGTCTTCTCTGTGCAAGAGAGAGAAGAGACTCTTTTTCTGCGCAAGAGGGAGAGAGATGTGATGAGAAGTGTGTGTCCAAATGAGGAGGAGACATCATGTATTTATATGCAAAACGTTGATGATGAATAGATGCGTTTGTTGGGCTTCTAAGCCTACATAAGTTGCTGGCCGACTTTGACAATTAGTCCATAATCTAAATAAATTCATATCTCCATAAATACTTATCGGAATCGGATAATCTTTAGATCAATCCTACACCTCTCAACGAGAGGAATCCAAGAAAAATATAATCAGCCATGAGTAAGGTGACCCACATGAAGTTTGGCCCTAGTTGCCAATTTTAACATTGCCTCTCAACTAGGGAGAACTTCATCTACAATCTGTCGGACTGTCACTGTTGACCATCCATAAAATGCACTATCAGTATGGCTTTGCTCTGCTTTGCTTTTCTTTGCTCTGCTCAGTTCTACTTTGCTTTGCTCGAATTATGAAGAAGAAGAAATGATCGAGGATGTAACATACCATCCTCCACTGACCCGAAGTCAGTCTCAGAGTGTGTATCACTCTCACTGGTCCTAGACCAGTATCATTGATCCCCAGATCAATGAAGGTCATCCTAGCATAGGGAGTACAGTAGATACAACGATGCGTCCATCGGTACTACTATGGTCCCTATCCTCATTTCCCTGCTCATTGATCAGATGAGAGGTAATTCCCATGAGTCCCAGACTGCATGTGTAGGATGCCTCCACAAGAGAGCGAATCATCCTGTCCACAGGAGAGCAAATCATCCTGTCCACAGGAGAGCAAATCATCCTGTCGAGTGGATGCCACAGAAAACTAATCATCCTAGCCTACAGGATAACGAATCATCCTGTTCCACAATCGCCATGGAGAACACATCATCCAGGCCCATAGGAGAACTAATCATCCTATTCCATAGTCGCTATGGGGTGTCACAGGGGAAGGTTGAACCTTTTACCCTGTACAAAGTGCACCAACAGGGGATGGTGAGTCACCCAGTGGTCATATGTCGCTCCAAGAAGTACCCCACGGCCCCCTGGAGCTCCCAGAGCTCAGTACATCATACTTGACCCTCATCAGAGGGTCTCTGAACGACACCAAGTTGTTCTCGGAACGTTAGGAACTTGATCTTTCCTAGGGGCTTTATCAGAATGTCGGTGACCTGTTCATCTATACCAATATGTTGGAGCCTTATTGCTCCTCTCTGCACCATTTCTCGAATGTAGTCGTACTTGATATCGATATGCTTCGAGCAATCATGAAATACGAGATTTTCTAATAAACGAATCCCACTCTGGTTGTCACATAGAATCACGGTAATATCCAACGTAAATCCAAATAGCTCACTGAAGAGCTTTCGCAACCAGACTGCCTCACAGGAGGCCATGCTAGCAGCAATGTATTCTGCCTCGGCGGTGCTCAGAGCCACTGACTTCTCCTTCCTGCTCATCCAGGATATCAAGGCAGATCCCAAAGAGAAACAACACCCGGATGTGCTCCTTCGATCCTCCACATTGCCTGCCCAATCAGCGTCAGTATACCCAAGTAGTCTCACATTTCCAGTAATGTATCTTAATCCATGAGTGATTGTGCCACGAAGATATCTCAGCAAATTCTTGGCACCAATCCAATGTGAGTGACGAGGCTCAACCATATGTTGGCTCCAAGTGTTGACCACAAAGCATATATCTGGACGGGAGTTCACCAAGAACATCAATTCTCTGACAAGTTGTCGATACTCGGTAGCATTTCGTACAACGGGTCCGGCAGCACTACCGCTTAACTTTTTAAAGTTAAGCTCCATCGGGGTAGTTACGGGCTTGCAGTCCACCATGCCGAATCTTTCTAGTATCTTCACCACATACTTTCCTTGACATAGGAAAATCTCCCCTTGTTTCTACCAGATTTCGAGTCCTAGGAAATAATGCATGAGTCCTAGATCTTTCATCTCGAATTCAGAAGCCAACTCCCTCTTACATTTGTAAATGAGAGGGTCTGCACCTGTTAGAAAGAGGTCGTCAACATACAGCACCAGTATGAGAGGTTTGTCATCTTCAACCTTAAAGTAAAGGTTAGGATCGGCTTCACTCCTAATGAATCCCTGCTTCATCAAGTAGTTATCGATCCTCTCATACCATGCTCGGGGTGCTTTCTTCAGCCCATAGAGGGCCTTCTTCAACCTGCACACATGAGATTTTCAATCATAAATCTCAAATCCTTCAGGTTGCTCCACGTAGACCTCTTCTTTGATTGAACAATGCAAGAACGCAGTCTTAACATCCATCTGATGTAGGTTCCATCCTTGTGAAGCCGCAAGGGCTATGATCAAGTGGATGGTGGTATATCTAGCAACATGTGCAAATATTTCCTCATAGTCTATACCTTCTTTTTGGGAGAAGCCTCGAGCGACAAAACGAGCCTTATATTTTTTTGTACTTCCATCAGCTACATGCTTTATCTTATAAAGCCATTTAGAAGTGACAATTGTCTTGTCCTGGGGTCTGGGGACCACATCCCAGACATCGTTATTCATAATAGACTCATATTCTTAAGTCATAACATCCTTTCATACTTGATGCTTGACGGCATCTGTGAATGATGAAGGCTCATTTTGGATGATCGTGCTCATGATAGTCAGGTATCCTTGATACCTGTTTAGCTTCTTACTTCCATGGAAGGTTCCACGGGGAGTTGTGTGTCCTTCAGCATCATCAAGTGTCCCCCCTAAGCCATGAAGGCCTCTTCCTTGAAGAGGAAGGCTCAAGTAGTGGAGGATCAATAGGATCCATAGGTTCTTCCACATCGGGCATTGTGTCATCTTCCTTTTCCTTCGGTTCCCTGGTGTCAGCTTCTTGAGAGCTCCTCACAGTAGGAAGATGGTTCACCTTGCTGAGGGCCATATCTTCGTCAAAGGTGACATCATGACTAATCACGACTTCCTTTTGACCAACTACATAGATTCTATAGCCCTTAGTATTTTCACTATAGCCCACAAAGATTCCTTTCTTTCCAGATGCACCCAATTTGTTCCTTTTCTCTTTCGGCACATAAAATATACAGGGCTTCCAAAAATTCTAAAATGAGATACGTCAAGTTTCTTACTGGTGAACATTCCTTCGAGAGTCTTGGAACCCAATGCTTGATGGGGGCATTGGTTTTGTACATATACAACGGTGTTTGCAACGTCGGCCCATAGAAACTTCGGAAGTCTTTGATCATGAAGCATAGCACGGACAGCTTCCACAATCGTTCAGTTCTTCCTTTCCACCACACCATTCTGTTCAGGAGTGTATGGTGTAGTAGTCTCCCTCTTAATGCCGCCTCTTTACAAAAGTCATGAAACTCATTAGATTCATATTCAGTCCCATTATCAATCCTTAAGATCTTGATCTTCTTTTCGGTTTGATTCTCGATCAAGGCTTTGAAGTGTCGAAACCAGGAGAACACTTCATCCTTCTTTTTCAAGAAGTATATCCAAGTCTTGCAAGAATAGTCGTCTATAAAAGTGAGGTAATATGAATATCCTCCCAAGGAGTTCACAGGCATCATACCAGATATGTTGAGTGAACTAACCGCAATATATCGGAGATCTTGCTTTGGCTTGAGGGGAATGGTCCCCTTTTTAGCTTTCCTTCGGCACATCCGGGACATACATCTTCTTGCTCTAATCTGAACTCGAGCATCCCGGTCACCATTTTTCTTACATCAGGTAGAGCTTTATAATGAAGGTGAGCAAACCTTTGATGCCATAGTTCAGACTGAAGAGATGTGTCACAAGACATGACACCTAGCGGACTTCCTCCGACCTGATATAATGAATCAACTCGAAACACAAGAGTGAAGGCATCTTTAATATTGTTTTTCCATACACATACCTTGCCATCGCTGAAAGTCACCTTGTAGCCTTTGTCTTCCATTGCCGAAATGGACACCAGGTTCTTTTTGAGATCAGGTACATATAATACATCCTGTAGGTGGATTGTATTACCTTGATTCAATTTAAAAGAGACATTGCCTACACCTTTCACAGGATATTTCATATTATCTCCAAGGACAATTTCCAGGTTGGTTTCGTTCTCTATCAGGTTATGGAGAACTTCTTTGTAACCAGTGAAGTACTTTGAGGCACCACTATCAATAAGCCAATTTCCCAGCGACTCTGGAGGAGAAAAGGTAGCTAGAGCAGTTGGTAGATAATATTCATCCTACTTATTGTCAACAGTGTTAGATTCATACCTGGAATTTCTTGCCTTCTTGAATGGCTGTCCTCTTCCTTGATTTCTAGCACTCCTTTTACCTCGGCCATTTGACCTGCCATTTCTTTGATTGCCTTGAGAGGGATTTTGATCATCATCCTGATGTGAGTTCCTTTTATTAAAACACTCCCTTGCATAATGACCTGGTTTATAGCAATGGTAACATCGTCCTTTTCCACCCTTTGGTCTAGTCTTCCTTTTGGATTTAGCCTCGGAATTGTTTCTTCTTTTAATATGAGAAGAAAAGGCAGCGGGATCAATGTTGCACGAAGCGGGAGCGAAGCGGAAGCGCGAAGCGGAAGCGCGGAGCGCGGAAGCGTCATTTTCCAAAAATCTAGGAAGCGAAGCGTCCGCGGAAGC
>APFE030973267.1:0-16410 GCA_000404065.3 Pinus taeda
ATAAATCATTATAAATATTCTTGGTCCTTTCCATTTTTTGTAATAAATGACACATAGTTTCAATTTCTCAATTATTGTTAATATTTTATAATTATTGTTCACATTTTATAATTATTGTAGAAATTATATATGTTTTTTTTAATAGTTAGAAAATTTGAAAAAGAATTCTAAAGTAATGAATTTCCTATGATATTTCACAAAATTATCATGGATGAGTGATATAATATATATAGTTTCAAAAATTTGAGCTAATGTTCTTTAAAATGAATTAGTTTTTATATTTTTAAAATATAATGAAATATTAAGATTATTCTATAATAATTATTAATATATTAATCATTTAAAATTATTATTATTTATTATTATTCATTATCATTAAACAATTTTGATGTAAAGGTCTACATGTACATTGCGCATAATGATTTAACAATAATTATAATTATAATGAGCAAGTCAATTTATCAATTAACTTAAACTTTTCACTAGAGTTTGTTTCCTCAATCAAGTTTGTTTCCTATCAAAGTTTACTATTGCAACTTGTAATTAAAAGCTCCATACGGTTAAATAAAAACATTGGTTGAACTCTATTTATTTTATCCATATTGAAGAATAAATTTAACAATTTCTTACTATAATCTTAAAAAAAACAAATTATTGTAAATATTTTTCATAATTTGTTAATTATAATGGTTTTCAAATTAATAAACTATTAAATTTAAATTAACTATTCTATGAACAAATTAATAGCTAATTATTAATAATTTAATTAATCTTTTAATTTAAATTGATTGTTGCTTAATAGTTAATAATTCTATATTGAAGTTTTTATTAATAAATAAATTTTAATTTTTAATCCTTGATCTCTTTATTAATAATTAAATTACTATAGATAAATTTTTGTGAACTTTTTTTTGGGAACCATCAAGTATAATTCATTAAAAAAAAATGTGAAAGCTAAATTCAAAAATTATATATAGCTAAATACCCACAAAACATTCAAATTTATTGAGTTAAATAATTAAAAGCAAAATCAAATAAAACTTCAAAATAACCCCAATCGTAGTAGGGCCCCACTCATAGTCGGGATTGGTGTGTCTTGGCGGATAGGGAAGGTCCTGACCCTGACTCCTCTCGCCTTAGATGCCGAATGATTTTCTCCTTGAGTATCAGTATTTTTCAATAATTTTAAGTGGATAAATGTTTAGAGTGAAATCGAAACATAATTTTTATCTAAAAATTTGATGTAGAAAACTTAGAGGAGATACCAAAATTAAATACAATTTACCCAATATTATCATCTACATCAAGTCTTAAATAATGAATATTTTATCGAAATCTATATCTAATAATTCTTTAAGAAAAAAATCACAAATACAACGATACCTTGAAAATGTTTAATTACCTATGCTTTCCTTTGACGAGTCTAAATATCTGAATATAAAATAAGTAAATCTTTGCGATTAAACTATTAATTATAAACGTAAATGCAAACCTATAAATACAATTGCAAAACCAGAAAACGTCCAACCTTGTTTTCGAACCTCGTCCCTTCTTGGGATAGTCTACAGCTGCAAAATAAGCTAGGCTTGGGATAACATAGGGGTTCAAATTTATGTGAAACAAATTATATTTAGTAAATTATAACGTTCGGTAATTCATATATTATTTGAGTTAATTTGTTTTGCCTTTCAATGTTACCTAATTCCTATATTTTTATGGAATTTTAATATTAAAGATTATATAGTTTAAATTCATTTAACAATGCATTTATTATGTATTGAGAGGGACCAAATCACTTGATGTGTAATTTTTTTTTTTTGGAGTGTGGAATTTGAGTAAAGGTTTGCAATGAGAGGGATCTGATCCTTCTGCCCATGACAGATCAAGTGTTACATGGATCTAAACTCGTTCCAATTGATAGAGACATTGTCACATTTTTAGATTATCATTATTATGTATATGTTTGAGATTAACTTCAAAATTCACATTATGTTATCTTTGTTTCACATGACCATATCATTTTCTTTAATTTATTATCTTTCTTGCATTGAATGGGTTGTACATATGTGTTTGGATGATTTGAGTGGTTTGTGTGTTTATGAGTTTAGATTTGGACGATAATATTTTTTAATGTTACACCACTTATGTTATATTTTTATGTGTATGTAATTGTTTATTAGTAATTAGTTGGTGATGAAGAAGGTAGACAATATTATCAATAGTTTGCAGAGGATTGATATTGCACATCTATTTCATTTAACAACTCATTAATTCTCAATGGTGTCCCTCATGGTATTACTAAACATATCTTAAATATATCTTGAAGAGTAGTTTTAATAATTTATTGTGTCAAAGTTACACTTGAAATCAAAAATTTCTTGGGGAATTGCTAATGTTTGAAATCATGTATTTCCTTCAAGAATATTTTAATGAATTTTTATGTATAGTCTATTAAGAAAAATCAAGAAATAATGTTTTTTTGAATTTATTTTTTTAATGAGTGGCTAGAATTATGAGATCTTTACATTATTTGTTTCTCCAATCAATTATCACGTCTCCTTTAACAATATTTTGATTTGTGTTTAATGTTTATAAGTATATCTTTTCCTCATATAAATATTAAGAATACATTATTCTATGCAGTTATCTATTAGTAATTCTGAATATATGTAATTGTGTATTAGTAATTAGATGGTGATGTAGAAGGGATACTATATTGTCAAGGATTAATTTTCCCTATGGAGTAGGATTGATTATGCACATCTCTTTCATTTTTGTTCTAGGTATCACAACTTTTAACAACTAATTAATTATTAATAGTGTCCTTTTAGGTATTACTAAATATAAATTGATTTTTTTTTTTTATTAATCTACAACGATAATATTAACAAAATCTAATGCATCTAATGCAAGCAATCAAATAATATTAGAAAATAACATCTACACTAAAATCAACCCATCTAATGGAAGCAATCAAATGAGATTAGAAATCAACACCTACATTGAAATCAAATGCTTCTAGTGAAAGAAATCCAATAGGATTAGAAGTCCAAATATACACTAAAATAAATGAATATAGTACAAGAAATCATATAGGTTTACAAATCAACATCTACACTATTTCAATGCATCTAGAGCAAGAAATCAATGTCTACACTAAAATCAAAGCATCTCATCCAAGAAATTAAATAGAATTCTAAGAAAACATATTATTCGCTCAAATCAATGCATCTAGTGCAAGAAATAATCTTCCCTCTCTCTCCCATCCATGTAATCTTCATTTTTTTTATGGTTTATAGTCTCAAGATTAACAACATCCAATCCATCTAATTCCAGAAATCAAATAAGATTAGAAAAAATCTACATTGAAATTAATGTGTTTAAATCAATCAATCAAATAAGATTAGACATCAACATATGCACTGAAATCAATGCATCTAGTGCAAGCAATCAAATAGGGTTATAAATCACCATCTACATTGAAATCAATGCATCTAGATAAAGAAATCAAATAGGATTATAAAAAAACATCTACACTTAAATCAATGCATCTAGAGAAAGCAATAAAATAGGATTATAAATAAATATCTACATTGAAATAAATGCATTTAGTGCAAACAATCAAATATAATTAGAAATCAACATCTACACTGAAATCAATGCATCTAGTGCAAAAAATCAAATAGGATTATAAATCATCATCTACACTTAAATCAATGCATCTTGTGCAAGAAATCGTCTTTCCCCTCTCCCTCCTCCATGTATATCTATATCTCCCTTCATCTCTCATTATTTTTCTATCTATCTAACCCCCCCAAAACACATAGACACACTCTCTCCATATATATCTATATCTCCCTCCCTCCTTCCCTCCTTATCTTTATCTCTATATTCTTCCCTCTCTCCACCTCCCATATATATCTCTATCTCCCTCTGCCTCTCCTTCCTCTCTATATATCACCCACAAAGAATACTCTCTCTCTCTCTCTCTCTCTCTCTCTCTTTCTTCTTACCTACCTCTCTCTTCCCCTCCAATTCCCTCTCTCTTCTCTCTCATGTCCTCTATCTCTTCCTTCCTCTCTTTCCCCTTCTCTCCCACCTCTATCTCTCTCCACCCCTATCTCTCTTCACCCTCCAACTCTATCACTATATCCCTCCCTCTCTCCTCTCTTTTTCTCTCCCCCCTTCCTTCCATCTCTCCTTGTTTGTCTCTCCATCTCACCCAAAAACATACACTTTCTCTCTCCATATCTCCCTTGTCACTCCCTACATCTATGTCTCCATCTCTCCACTGTCACTCCCTCTCCCCCCCTCTAAATCCATCTCTATATCCCTCCCTCTCTCCTCCTATCTCTTAATCCCTCTCTCTACTCCTTCCCATGTCTCCCTTTCTATCCTAGCTCCCTTTATCCCCCCATCTATCTTTCTCTCTCTTCCCTCCAACCTTGTGATAATCTCTCTCCCCCTCTCTCCCCCATCCATTTGTGTGTCTCCCCCTCTCGATTTCTTACCCTTCTCTCCCTCTCTCACTCCTCTCTTTCTATCTCTCTTCATTCCTATTCTTCCCTCTCCTTCATTGTATCTCCTCTCCCATGTCACTCTCCCTCTCTCCACCTCTATCACACTATGTCTTTTATCTCCCCTCCATATGTATAAGAGTTAATATATATCGTGATATATTAATATATACTATAATATAGCAAATTTAATATTGCACTAATCCAAAGTTATTAAATTAAATTATATGAATATCATAATATATTAATATTTAATATAATATCGAATATAATATTATATTATAATAATAATAGGTTTAATGATATTTTTTTACATGGTATGATAACAACATTTATAAAGAAATTACATCAAATTAATATTAATGAGATGTATTTCGGATTAATCACATCATTAATGATGTGATTAATCTAAAATACATCTCATTATTGTTATGGATGACAAAAGTCTACGATCTACCACATTAATATTTTCAAATATTACAAATTTGGTGTGGAAATATTTAAGCCTTTAAATATTTTGATATATCCCTAGCATATGCCTTTTCTTTTAAAGGTTCATTTTATAAATGTCTAGTTAACATAAGTATTAAAAGATTTTGGAGCAATATTTTAGATTCTTTGTGTTGAATTAACCTTTTTCCTTTGATTTAAGAAATGGCATTGGCT
Source organism: Pinus taeda (assembly GCA_000404065.3). Classification (NCBI taxonomy): domain Eukaryota; kingdom Viridiplantae; phylum Streptophyta; class Pinopsida; order Pinales; family Pinaceae; genus Pinus; species Pinus taeda. The sequence goes on from APFE030973267.1 coordinate 5,184, forward strand.
TTAGTAAAGAGTAAAAATGTCCAAATTTTTACTTAATTTGGAATTTTAATCTTGTAAAAAAATTGGTTAAAGGTAAATTTGTGATCCATTCAAATTCCCGTATATCATAAAGGAACTATTGAAGGCATGAGACAATTTACTATCAATTCAAATACATAGTTATATTTTGATAATTAATGTTAATCCATTAATAATATTAAAAATTTATATATAATTTAACATTGACCGACATTAGCAAAAGTTATTTTTATTATTTTTTGATCATATGACATACTTATACATCAGGGTCATACTAGGCTATAGATTGCACCTCTTGATGCAAAAATTGAATTATTTTATGTGCAAGATTTTTTCACTAAAGCATTATGAACAAGGAAATTTTTTCCAAATAATGAGAAAAGCATATACAAAACATAATATAATTATAATACCACCTATTTAGAAATACTACTTCATCTAATCCATTTTGTTACAAATAAAAAATGTTAAAAAATATGAAATCTTTCGGTATAAAATTATAAGAGTCAAAATATTTTATATAATTACAAGTAAAAATAATAAGCCTATTACATTATTTCAATATAATAACTTATTTCCTCATAACATAAGAATTCTTTCTCATTATTGTCCAAATGTTGCATTGGCTTAATATGTTCTAAGCATCATGAAATATGTTTTAACTAACTATCATTCCAACTTGGAAATTCAAAAGAATTTTGAAGCACTTGATGAATATTCAACTCCCAAATACTAGGATCACAAAGATCTAAAATAATATTGTGTAATCTAAAATAGGCGTGAATGGCATTGGAGTACATAATATTGGTAATTGAACCTCATGTTAAATTTTTTGATTGTTCTATGTTGTATTAGTTACATTAGCCCAATTGAAATTTTCATTAATAATGCATCCAATTATTAGCAGTATAATCAATCATAAATGTAACTCAAGAAAAAATAATATATGCAGTGACAAAGAAGAATACAACACAACCATAAGAGACAACAGATTGGTCCAAGAAAATGGAAAACCCTCACAAGGGGGAAACCCTTTCAAATCCTCTTCTTTAATAGATTGTCATAAAAAGATTTTAGCAGAGAGTACAATGAGCTAAATACATATGTTTGGAGTGGATAACAATAAATCAGATCTACGGATTTACATATATGTACAACAACATAGTGAAACCCAGATCCGTGAGATCACTGAAACCAACTAAAGACAAGATGTCAAGTCGTAGATCCAACCCTGGACACTCTCATAAAAATAGTATTTGTGCATTTGAAACTCTCTATATTTTCTCTCAGACACTGTGTGAGGGCATTGCTATTGCTCAAACACTCTTAGGAAGACTTTGTGCATGTGTCCGTGGTGAAATACACCTGAAACCCTTGAACTCTCCCTTACTATTGTTGTGTGTGCCTATCTACCAACGACTAGCGCTCTCTAGACGTTGTCTAGTCTACTCTATGCCAACCATGAGGGACTAAAATGCCTTGTTTTGTGTGAGCATCCAGAACCTAGAAAACCATAACTCAAAGAGAATGTCTTGCTGGTGATTTCGGCCCCTTGTGCGGACTCCTTCCATCAAACCTATGAGAACCAAGACAAAAGAGAAGAATAGAAAATTACTTGATCAATGTGATGAAATAAACTTGAGGTCACTTTTATTTATAGGCTTTCGATAGTGTTCACTTGGGGTTAAGGTTGACCAAAGTAGTTACATAAGTGGTTAGGGCCGACCCCTTCCATAATGTATGTATGAACAAAATAATTCAAAACATAACTTCCACTTGACCAAATGAGGTGATCATTAGGTTGATTTTTTCCCTCTCAAAAAGAGGAATTTAATGCAAGCATCATCTTGGTCATTTGAGCTATCCAATGTGGAATTTGACCCTGGTTAAAAAAATTAACACTCCCTCTCAACTAGGAAGAATTCCATTTGCCAATATCTTGTCATGTTGTTGTATTACTTTGACTATCTCTGCTGAGCTTTACCTACTGGAACTTTCTCAGATCTAGAAGAAGAATAATTGGGGAAAAATAGCTTACATCCATACCGAGAAATAGGATAGCTCATCATACACGGGAGTACACCCTCGAGCCTAGAATCTCATCTCGGAGCTTACCCTCAACCTGAGAACCTATTTCTTACTAATCTTCCCAAGAATGACTCTTAGTAGTCATGTTGTAGAACACCTACATCAAAATCAGCTTGGGTTGTACACCACCGAGTACACTCTCAAATCATTGACGAAATGAGGAGCGATATTCCCAACAAGCCTTGCTTATGCATATGATTCCAATTGGGGTATAATTTGCAAATACTAGACATAGGAGTAAAACCCTCAACCCTATGGGTAACATTTAGGGGATTACCATATTTTCTAGTGATACCTCAACCCGAGGAGCCCTCTATCTTGATTCCTCACCCTTGGAGGTCAAACATGACAGGAACAGTTGGCTCAATGTCCTCAATCAGCATTGCCCCTTATCTGAAGGGGCCACATCCATTAGTCCAACCTTCTCCCTAAAGACAAAGAAATTTATTTTTGGTAATGCCTTGGTGATAATATCAGGAATATGTTTGTCTGTTGATATCATATGGAGCCTCAAAAATCCTCTCTACATAATGTCTCCAATAAAGTGATATCGAATCTCAATATGTTTGGAATTGTTATGAAACACGAGATATTATGCGAAATAGATTCCACTCTTATTTTCGTAGTATATCAATATAGTATGTAGGAAATGTTGGAATAGCTCTCCAACGAGCTTTCTCAATGAGAGTACTTCAAAGCTAAACATGATAGCGACAATGTATTCTACTTCAGTGGTGCTCAATTCTAGATAATTTTGTTTCCTACTCATCCCAGATGTTAGCACCTAAATCTACCTTAGGCTGAAAGAAGGAAAAATTTAGGGTAACCACAAACCACGCTCATTCTGGCAGCTAGCCCTACCAGAACAGGAGAGGGCTCTCTCCGAGTCACACTCAGTGAATAGATAAACGAGAAGGCCTGAGATGACTTACAATGAACTAGTTATCTTAGGATAGTAAGTGAATATGGATACAAGAAGTGATTTTTATGAATGACTATGTTTCTGGGATGGTATAGGACCAATGGACCTCAATGAAACAAAGAATTTAATACAAAGGCACAGATTACTTCGTGAGGCAAGATAGATAGAAATCCTAGCAATTTAGTTTAAGATAGTGCGAAATGGAGAGATTGATTAAGAGGGTGAAAAGGGCATGGACAACATGAATCCTTTTCAACAGAAGAATGAACACTGAACATGAAATTTTCCCATAGGCAGAGCTATAAAATTAAATTCTACGTTAGCTAACTTAGAAAATTTCACTGGAAATGAATATGAAATGAACTATGAAACATAACAAGATACATATGAAACATAAGAGACACATTTGCTACACTCACAACCACATGAATCTCATGAAACAGAGCCACTGCCTTTCATTAATCCTCTGTAAAAAATATACAATGCAGAAACATAGTTTTTTTCCCACAGTCTCCCAAAAGTTACAAGCCAACCAACCCTTTGCAAATAGTTTTCATACAATATATAGAATGTGCCATGAAGAGATAGAATGCCCACAGGTTGGGTAGTTACTCAAATCATTACAAAATGAAGGTGGAGAGCCAAACATCAGCTATAGGGGCAGTGCCACAAACATGACAAATGGCTTGGGTGACCCTTTGCCTTCCTTTTCCACTTGGATAGATGCCCATCTGGAGTGAAAATACTTTAAATTCCACCTTTGGTGCCAAAAAATTGAAGTGTAGATGAGAGGGCCCACTTTGGAGAAGTCACGATTTGAAATTTCGCGAAACAGAGGCAATTTGGGCCTTTTTTCCTATATGCGTTGTGCCCTTTTCTGCATGTGCCGTGTCACTTTGAGGCCCGATTTAAGGCACTTACAGGAGTCCAAAACGTTCCCAAGTGTCCTTGTTGGAAAGCCTGTCCTGTCTACTTTCCAACTCAAGTGGAATTTTTGAATTTGGAGCTGATTTGACCCTCCAAATCGGCATTCTCCCAAGACTGCTTCTTGTGTGTCAAAATAGGGGCAGTGAGGCCATTTTTGGGTGTTTTTGACCTCCTGGAGACTCAAATCATGCCCAAATTTCTTGCCTGAGTGCCAATAGTCATGATTTTGCATGTTGAATCCAAAATGCAAACCATTTTTCATTTGCAGCTCCCAATCCTACGCATCCGCCAGTGGCGTAGCGCGTATAGAGAAAAAACCTGTGTTTGTGCCAAAAAATTTCCATGCGACCAAAATTGTCCCAAATTTCTTGAAATTTGGGCTGGAGGTTCTCTAAGAGGCACTATGCTGGGCCCAAAAATCTTTAGCTAATATTCGAAGCCAATCTTGCACTTTTTCCTCTTTAGTTTCTCTGCTCAATTTGGCCTTCAAGCTCCTTATCCGGGCCTTTGCACTCATGTTTCGTGCCCTGTAATTGCAAGCCATCCTCCTCAGTATGGTTTTGTCTCTGTTGGCATTTTCCAGTAGTCTCTCCAGGTGTATATTGACCTGCTCTAACCAGGACTCACGGTCGTTGTTGATCTCTTGCTCCAAGGTAGTGAGCTCGATCCTCCTCTGCTGGGCAGCTTGTCGATTCTCTCAGATGCTTTGCAACTCCATGATTTCCTGCTAGTCCTCAAGATACTTGTTCCTCTACTCCAGATACTTGATGATCCATCTGGCCCTCTCCAAATTGAGTATCAAGTCTTGGATCTCCGTGTCCTGCTCCTGAATGGTCATCCTAAGTTGGGAATTCTCCGCCTCTGCCTCATCATCCTGAATGAGGATGACATCGGTCTCCTGTACACCTGATGGCCCCTCATCATGCACGGGCTTCTTGCCCTTGTCTAGTATCTGTGTCGCTGATGCTGGAAGCAAGGCCCCTTCCACCCTGGGTGGAAATAACACTCGCTTTGCTGCTGCAAACAACTGCCTACTGCCTCTCTGATATGTAACAAAAACTGGCATGGTAGTGGTTTCATGGTGCTCATGTTGATGAGAAGGACCACCCATCTCCTTCTCTAGCTCTGATAGTACCTGTGATGTGTTGAAGAAGTCACAAGAGATGAATTCCTCCCAAGCAATGCCCTGTAATCCCAACTGATGATCTACCAAAATCCGGATAAGAGCAAAGTGATACACACTGTTAAGCTGCTGCTGAGGGGTCTTATGCAGCATGAAGGTGTTCATCCTCTCTATGTTCCTGCATATGAAAAATGGGAGATTCATCATCCTCACCCTGGTGAAGTGAATGAGCAACTGGATATGATAGGCATATAGTCGATAGAACCTCCCCTCACAGCTGAAGTATTTCATGATCAATCTCATGAGTGGAGCATACTCATCTTTCAAGTATCTGAAGGGAAAGACTCTTGTGAGCTGACTCAAGAATCTGGCCTTGATGTAAGGCTCATAGTGTTCCCTATCCACCTTCTTCTTCTTATGCCACTATTCTCCAACATTTGGTATACCTGTTTCCACTGATATAGCTTTGGGTGTCAATGTGAAAGTTACCCCGGCCAAGATAGACTGACCTCCATGTAGATGAAACACAAATAGATGGGCCAACTCATGATGGACTCTAACATTTTCCACCCTTTGAAAAAATTCAAAACATGCTAGGTGTTGGAAACATGACATGGCAAGAGGGCATGCTTGTAATTCAGTAAGGGTAGTGGGCTCATCCCTGACATGTTTGCCACTCTTGTGGTGTCTCTTGGGAGCCTGCTCTTCTGAGGATGAGTCACTTTGTGTCTCCATCTCATACTCTGACGAATGCTGTGATGTCATGACTGCAGTATGGACTGTGATTAGGCTGCCCTTTGATGATGGTGTGAGGCTAGGTGCCTTTGTGATATCTGTCACCAAGGGGAACAATGAAACAAGGAGTATTAGGAAGGGTGTAATGTAAGGGGAATAGGGGTTATAGGGAGAAATTTGTTTAGGGATATCGGAGGAGTTTTGGGTATTTTGATAGGGTAGGGTTTGGGGTTTTAACAAGGCAGGGTTTGGGGTGTCATATTGACCAAACAATGGAGGGATAGGGGAGAGGGTTTGGTAGTAGCTTAGGGCAAGGATTTTAGGAAAAAATGAGAAAGGGGGGGTGGGAAAAATGGTAGGTGAGGGGAAAGTGATGGGTGGAATGGAACCTTGGCACTAACAATACACTTTAGCAACCCTACCCATCATGGTTTTCGGTGATTTATTAAGGTTGATTTCATTGAATTTGGTCGCATTCAAACATCTCTATAAACACCATATCATTGACAAAATTTGATGAGCAAGTGTTGTTATAAGGCCTACCTCTCAATTTGATAGGCTTCACCCAAAATTTGGAAGTGATTGGGAACTAGTTTCGGCCCTTTGTATGTGTGTGACGTGCACAAAGCCCAGTGCGCCACACCCTGGGTATGTGGCACTCCTTTGAAAAATTTCAACTGCGAGCAGGCTCTGTGTGCGCCGCGCCCTCTGTGTGCGTCGCGCTACTTGAAACCGCCTCCAACTCCCTCAAACCCTCACAATGCACACTCACACCTTTTGCAACATTTCTCGAAGGCTTGGATTAGCTCAATGCATTTGATTTTGAAAAATACTTGTATATATAGTTTTGGAAGTGATGGGTTAAATTTTTGCCTCTTCAAAAACCCATTTTTCTAATGTTATGTTTTGCCACTTTTTCACTGACTTTAAAACACACTGATTTTCACTTTCTCTTTGAAATTTTAGCTCAAATGATGAAATTTTCGGCACTCTTTGTAGGGATTGCACGACAGGACATTTGGCCATAGAAACCATGACTGCATCTAAAGAAATAAACTGACGACTTTTTCGAAAATTTTGTCATAAATGACACTGTTTGACTTTTCTTCAAAACTGAGTTTTGAAGAAGAATCGAAGTCTATCCACATGACAATGAAGCTCTTTGAACCATAACTGTGTAAGGGCCTTACTCTGGCCTGCATGGCTTTACTGGACATGTTCAAAGACCAAATTGATGAATCCCTAGACCTAGACAAAGAAAATTACTTTTTTCCTTTAAAGGACCAGACCTTGATTGTCATGGACTTTGATGATTATTGACAAAAGACCTGAGCCATCAGGAGCCAGACATGAGGGGGAATGACTAGCATGACCTTCTCTGCCAGATTATGGCATGCCCTAGCGAAATGCAGCTGGGTGAATGGAGCAGGACACCTAAAAATGAAATGCATAAAGAGTTTTGATCTCTGATGGAGGACTGACCAGACTGACTCTAACACCAGATATCATGGCAGATCAAGGGCTAAAATATAATCTAGATGTATTGTTCCTATCGATAACATTTCTGGCCTAGTAAACATCAGTGTATCCATGTAGTTGAACATATATGACATAATATCTTAGGCCAAGAGTGGTTGACCCATGAAAATATCTTAATATGTGTTTTGCAGTTATCCAATGTGTGTGGCAGGGCTCGGTCATGAATTGACTCAATGTGTTTACTGCATAGCATATTTCTAGATAGGTGTTCACAAGGAACATTAGAATACCAATCAATTGTCTATACTTGGATGGATTTTCCAAGGCTAGTCTTGGAACATTTCCACATAAATTCTTGAAGTTTATTTCCATTGGTCTAACCATGGATTTTCATTCAGTCATTTCAAATCTTTCGAGCAGCTTCACAACGTATTTTCCTTGTGATAGGAAAATGTCACCAGATCTTTACCACATCAAAAGGCCTAAAAAGTAGTGCATGAGACCAAAGTCTTTAATCTCAAATTCAAAGGCTAGCTTCTTGTTACACTCAATAATCAAAGGCTCACTACCTGTCAAGAATTTATCGTCAACATATAAAACCAAAATCAATGTCATACCTTAGACTAACTTAAAGTAGAGGTTCGAATCGACATTTCTTCTTGTGAATCCCAACTTCACTAAATAACTTTCAATGTGTGCATCCCAAGCTCAAGGAGCTTGCTTCAAACTACACAATGCCTTCTTCAACCTGCAAGCATGTGTCCTTTGATCTTCCACTTGAAATCTCTATGGTTGTTCAATGTATACTTCTTCCTGAAACATGCCATGAAGAAATGCAGTCTTTACATCTATGTGGTGAAGACTCCATCCCTGACTTGGTGTAAAGGAAACTATAGAACGAATGGTTGCATATCGAGCCAAGGGAGAAAATATGTTATCATAACCTTCTCCCTCTTTTTGAGAGAACCCTATAGCTACAAAAATTGATTTCTATTACTCAATGTTGCCATCAATTCCATGCTTGATCTTGAATAACCACTTTGAAGTCACAACATCCCATATGTCAATTTTCATAATCGATTCATATTCCTTAGTGATAGCATCCTTCCAAAAATTTTCCTTTACATCTTCTTCAAATGAGGATGGTTTGGCTTGAAGGATAGTGCTCATCGCTGCAACATATCCCTCATACGTGCATTGTTTCTTCCTTTCTTTAAATGTGTAACCACGCTCCTCCCATTTCTACCTAAGTAACTAGCCAACCAAGGTAAATGTGCGATGAGAGAGGCCACTATAAGGGATTCAACCTCCTTAGTGACCTGAAGGAAATGGAATCGACAAAACACATCAAAAAACCTTACACATCAGCAAACAGCAACCCAAGGAGATATCTCAGCCACTCATACATCTTACCTCTCGGTCCTACTAATCTTTTAGATATATTTTCCTCTAGACACTCTCATGCTATAGGAATGTGAGTGTCCAAGTACCTTTGGATGCTCTCAAAGGATTGCAAGTGAGCATCCAGGGACCTTTCCCAGCAGACCTATGCCAGTGTCCATGAAATTCAAGGCACTTTTCTTGTCCAGAATTCTCGCCATTTCCTAGAACTTGTTATAACTTTTAGAATCCATCAAATACATTATGAAAAGACTAATAAAAAAATAATAAACCTCATGACTAGTCTTGACCATCCCCAACCGGGACTAACATTTTTCCAAACACTTGGCATCAATGCAACCTACAAGTCTAAGATACAAGACAAAGCATGAATGACTCAAAACTCTTGTGAAGCATGACAAGAAGAATCACCACCTTCTCCATTAAAATGTTATAACATCAATTAGTTTTTTCATCTATCAATTTAACAATTACAAGTAAATACACGAGATAACCATGCCATGAACCAGTTAATTAACCAAGCTACTAACAAGCATAAAACCATATAAATAACAGAGATATAACAACCATTAAATCCACATATAAATAACTCCAAAATAAAGAGAACTTACCTTTCATTAATCATAGGAAAATCTAACCTGGTTCACGACTTCCATGTACCACCTAACCATATACATGGTTGAACTAAATCTTTCCTTCAGCAAGTCACCCCTCTACCATATTCCAAGGATGAATGTGGGATCTCATGGGTAAACCAATCCAAAAACAACAAAGGGAGTCCAGAGGTTAAACCACTTCCACCCTCACCAAACCATGATCAAAAGAAAATTGGTGCTTCGGTCACAACCAAACAAAACTTGAAATGCCATAAAAAATCCATCACTATCCTTGAGGAATTTTATGTCTCCTTGTCTCTCTGAATTTACCAAAATCCAATCCCAGATCACTAAGCCCTAAACCAAGATGAGTCTCTCATGATTTACCGCAAACGAAACCCATATCACTAGGCCCTAAATTAAGACTTCTCCCTCAGGATTTACCATGTATCCTACCAAACCTAGTCAAGGGATTCGTAGTCCTTAGGGAATGAGCCATGAGACCACCTCCACCCTAGATTTTGAAATCCATCATGCAAATTAAAACTCAAGACCAAGCTAAAAATCCCAACATACGATGGCATCCAAAGAAAGTCAAGGCTAGGTTGAAAAACATTACCATAACCCAGTAAAACCATCCCATCGATAACAAGAGAACCATACACCAACATGCAAAGGCATGCATGTCAAAACTAGTGAGTAAATCATAGATGAAATATGTTAATTACAAGTATTCCAGTTGAAGCTCTCTAATCCTACTCTTCTTCCCTTTATCCTTTCTTTCCTTCCTTTCCCGTTGCTTTCTTTTCCTTCCTTAATCTAGAGCTAGAGTGCCCCAAGAAATCTCTATATGACCAAGAGTGAGACAGAGAGAATAATGAGAGAGCTCCAAAACTTGAACAGACAAAAGGTTACAATCTGGTCTTGAGAAGCCTTTTTATTAATGAGGCCTCTACTTTCCTTCATTTTCCATTATTTTCCTTCAATTTCCTGCTCACATGTACACTCTGACCTTTCACCTTACTTTTCTCCTAATTACATTTATTTTCATAATTAAATGTTCAAAAACATGCCTTTTTTCCTTTTAATGCCTTCTATGTCTTCGCCTTAGCCTTTGCCAATTTCCTTCGCCAAAAACACATTCAGTGATGCCCACTGTGATATCTTTTCCCAACATGCAACTTGGAAGAAATGTCCCTTAATCGTGGTCTTAATTTTCCTTTATTATATTTTATTACATGAACTTTTCGCTAGGGCTATTACAAAACCCCCCCCCTTGGGGAAGACCATCCTCAGTTTTAAACCACACCAATACCTCAGTAAAACCATTCAATTTTAGCAGTCCCATTTTTAGACGTTCTAATTATCAGGAAAGAGGATGGCTCTTTAGGCAATAAAGTCTTCGGAAAGTCAACACACACAGAAAGTTACCTCCATGCTGAATCCCACCATCACCCCGCCCAGAAGTTTGGTGTTCTTAACACCCTTGCCATCAGAGCCCTTCGAATATCTGACTCAGAGCATCTCATCGAAGAAAAGAAGCATTTGGTTTCAACATTTAAGAACATAGGTTACAAAGAGCAAGAAACTAAAAAAGCCATAGAAAAAGCCGAAAGAAAGTTACTATCTCATAATCCTAAAGCTCAAGACCAGAATCAGAGTGGTAAAGTTTTTCTACCTTATATCCATGGGGTTACAGATAAAATCGCTAAAATCCTAAGGAAGAAAAAAATCATCACGCATTTCTCAGCCCCGGGAACTATTAGGCAAAGTTTGCGGTGTGTAAAAGATGAGGTTGACAAACATCAACTCAAAGGGGTCTACAAAATAGATTGCTCATGCGGAAAAAGTTACATTGGTGAAACAGGTCGCTCCCTCAAGACAAGGCTTAAAGAACATGGCGCTGATATTAAGAATGAAAGATCTCGTACCTCAGCC
>APFE030973274.1:0-21404 GCA_000404065.3 Pinus taeda
GAAATTGGAAGTACCAGAGAGTATAGCTAGGAAAAGAAACCAAAAATCCACATTGGACACAACCATGGTATTAAGGACCTTAGATACAAAAAACAAAGCCACCACCCGGATTCTATCCTTGGAAGTGGAACAATTGACTCAAATGGTGGAATCATTGCAACATCAATTGAAAGACTAGAGGTAGAACATGGACACCAAATGCAATAAAAACTAGAGGAATAATGTATAGCACTGTCAGAGTCTTTCAGAGCCTAATGACAATAACAAATAAAATGACTAAAGGATAATCACATTAATGAGATGAAGGTGTTAAGGGAAAACCACAAAAGGGACGTTAGCATGAATATGGAGCAATCCCAGAAGGCCCAGATCAACCTTTAGGTATTGAAAACATAATATATTAATATTTTTCAATGACTTTCAAAATATGTAAACTCGTTCATGGGCAAATTGGAACAAATTTGGGGCAACTTTTTGAAATTGGAGCGGATAGCTCATGAAAGTGATGGAAAATTGGAGACATAGAAGGAAGTCAATGAATCTCTTAACTAGATCATTGAATGGAAAAATAACAATTGAGATGCTCTAGACTCATTAATGTAGCTAGACGAAAGAAAAAAAATGAAAAATCGATCCCTAAGAGATGTGTGGAGATTGGAGTACGAAGAAAATAAAGCAACAATGGATGAAGCCATTGAATTGGCTAAGAAAATGTGTGGCACCGTTACTGGAATGATGGAAGAATGGGAAGTTAAGACCATGAAAGTTATGTCTAGTTTTACCCCTATTAACTCCAAGCTCAAAGAAATAGCGAAAGTTAGGGCCATTATGGTATGTGAAATCGAGTGGATTCCAAAGGTGGATGAAGAGTTAATAGACAAATTTATCATCACCCCTACCAAAGAGTCCACTCAACTCAATTGTTACACTACATGCATGGAAATGGATATCAAGAGGCTTGCAGATCAATTGCTAAAGGGGCAATGAATTTTACTAAAAATGGACTGTTCTAAAATTCATGAAATCCTAAGCATCCACACATCTTAAAAGTTGTATCACTAAAAAGTAACTCTAAATAAATCCTAATGACACAATGATACAAAGGATATAATAGTGAATGCATGCTTTTATAACTATAGTTTAATAAATAAATAGGAAAAATCTCCATTGTGAAAAAAAAGGAATGAGGAGGAAATAAGAGACAATTGTAAGATTGAGTAATTGTAAGATTGAGTATCTCTGTTGAACGCCCCTTTTTGCAATATTTTGTAATAAAGTCCTTGTTATACTGATCAATACAATTAACATGTCTAGGAGATATATGTGTCCTTTGTATATGGTAATTGCAAAAGATATATTGTATGAACCTTGCATGTTAACATAAACTTATGAGAACATCAAGGCTAAAATAAAATTAATTGATTATTTTTAATGCTAATTTGATTTTACATCATTGTAGATTAAATCAAAATTTTGATAGGTTTAGAATCATTATCCACTCTACTTATATTTATGTAAAGAGTTCAGACAATTATTTTTGTTATGCCTGGTCTAATAAGCAATCTCCCTAATCCAAAATTAATGATTATTAATAAATATATTGAAATAACTAAAACATCACTAATAGTAGATATAATATATAGCTCAGAAAAATGATCCCTTTCCCTCAAAGTGGCAATCGATCCCATAAAATAGTTGAAGATTACCATCCCAAATGAAAGTAGGTCTAACTAGCACTCGTGATTAGGTTTTCTCCCCTTGTTGATGACTGATCTAGCAAAAGTCACATTTTAATGTCAACAAAAATGGTGTTAGATGAATGACCCTTCTAAGAAAATTGGAAATACTCTTTTTATTCTCTTAGTAAAGGTAAGCCAAGAATCTTTCAAAAACATAGATTTATGAGAGATGAATATCCCATAAAGAAGTTATTAAATCACAAATTCCAGTTTCATCCTCTTTTCCACATACACATACTATTTCCCTGCCTAAAGTTGGAACCCAGTACCCATCCGAGCCTCTGGTGGCTTCCACCCAAACTTTATTGGATATTTCTTCTAGTTGCACTCCCACACTAAAAAAACATCAACATGCTTACTTACTCTAGACCAATAGACAAATCATTAATTCTATAGCGTGTGAACAAGCTATAATACCTATAAAATATAATTGTAGGGCTAAGCAAACAAAATTGAAGCTATCTATTGGATCTAATTCTATAGAGAGTGGTACCTCAAACTACTTCTCAACAAGTCCCCCGTTGATATTTGAATAATTTATTAAAGAACTAATAGTGAAATTATCAGTGAGAGTTTCTAGAGTGCCATCATTGCTGCCCCATTCTCCACACTTATAATTTACTTCTTTTCCTGAACTTGAGTCTCCTTTCAAGCACTCTTTACCCCACTGATCCAGGGGATTAGTAAAGTTCTCAAAATTAAAGGTGTTCCAAAGTGTTCAAAACCTATACCGGAGCATAGATCTCAATGACCTCAATCCAATGCAACTTGAATCGCTTAAAATTGATATTGTATGCTCCTGATAGCATGTTTTAAATGTTTTCCCAAACAGGCAAAACATTTGCAGGTTGGATGCAAGATTGTTGACTGGGCAGTTCGTACACTAACTGGGCAGGTTGACTGGACATGTTGATTGGGTTGGTCAGGCCAGCAGCAGGCTACCACTTGGACTTACCAATTTAGTTGAAATATGCAACACATTTGATTGGTTGAGTGAGGTTATGAGTTGGACCAATGGTGGGATGCCACGTGGCCTAGTCATGGCCTTCCACGTGGTACCCCAAGGTTCACTAAAATTATTTTATGACCGAACAACCCTTCAGGTTAGTCAAACACAAGTCCCATGGAACAACATTGTAGTGCCTTACTACTAGGGCATATGGTGGTTCTTAAGTATTATAGTCCTGAAATCATATTTAAAGTTTGCACATTTTTGTATTGGGGGATGGGGTCGAGGCTAAGCCTTGGCCCGTGGTCACCCCGTATGCATGAAACCATAGTCTGGGGAGCTAAGGGCTCAGGCTTAGCCCCATCCCATTGTTCTGTCACCCACAATTATAATCACATGACCATAAAAATGCATTTCGCAACACCAATCAATAAGGGGGGGAATTGGGACCAACCCATGGTCATGGTGCATTCCATCGAACCACAACATATATACCCCGAAGCCAACAGTTGTGAGGGCAGAGTTTCGGGACCAATCCCAATCACATTGCCACCATATAACCACACTCCACCACAACATAGGGGTTAGCGCATAGGTAGGAGTTTAGGTGTAGAAAAATGGGACTAGCCTTGGATCATATGACACACCATATAACCACATGCTAAGTCTCAGTGGAGTTCGGCATTTAGGTGTGAAGAAATAGGGATAAGCTCTAATTTTATGGGCTCCATGGAACCAACTGTTGAAAAGCTAGGGGCCGACGGTTAGACCCAACCCTTGGGTGTATGGCCCCAGCCCTGGTTTTCTGCCCCAGGCCTTACTAGACATTTAAACTAAGCGACATTTTGCACCAAATTTGACGCGAATTTCACTGGCACAGAGCAAAATTATTGCTCCGTGGGCCCGGAAAAGGTGGATTCATAGGATGGATAGCAGTCCAGTGTAGTTTGTAGATTAATTAGTAGGGACAACTTTGAGAGAGCATAACTTCTTTAGTTTTTGGCCAAATTTAGCCCAATAAAGCCCATCTTGGGGATTTTTACTATTTTGAAGCCATTGCAAACATAATATTTACATTTTGGGCACTTTATATCCATGTAAACAAAAATTTGATCATTTGGTGAAAGAGGCCCAACATTGGAAGCTAGACGAGGAGATGTAGCCCAAGAGGGGTGAAATCCTATATCATTTTTTTTGCTATGTATTTCTGATATGGAATTTTATCTCCATTTATGTTATTAAATAAGTTTAAAAATCCATTATTTTATGTGCTTTGCAAAGTGCTCCATTTCCTGCAATACATAAAATTTTACTTGCAAATTTTTTCATCACCTTCAAGCTTGCATAATACATCAGTTTGGTATCAGAGCTCAAGGTTATTTTGAAGGTTTGATTTTGTTTCCAAGTGTTTTATGAAGCTTACACGGTTGAAGCTTAAAAGAGTAGAAGGATAACTTGAGGAGCCAAGAACTCAAATTGTTTCAAGGAGAACACTCATACCTCAAGCTTCACTAGTCATGGCACATGAAGAGGGTCCTGAAGGGATGTCTGAACAGGAAAGAACATTCAAAAAATTCTTCTTTGAAATGTCTGAAATGGTAAAGGTTCTTTATGTGGAGAAAAATTCAAGGTTTCAAGGAGAGAGCTCAAAACCTTCGAAAGGAGATGGAGGAAAAGGATACAAACCTCCAAAAGGGAATTAAGGGAATGGTGACAAGCCACCACGTTCACCTCCATAGCCAACGTCATCTTCATCCTCATCTTCCTCCAATTCTTCTACCCTTTCACAAACACCTCCAAATTCTCCAAAGGGACATGGTAAAACTCCTTTGTTAAAGCTTGACATAAAGTTTGAATTTCCTATGTATGATGGAGAGGTAGATGCTGATAAATTAGATAATTGGTTTTGTCAGATTGAAGTGTATTGCAAGATACGAAGAATCAAGGATGATGAAACCAAAATTTAGCTTGCTTCTCTTAGGTTGGAAAGTGCAACACTTATTTGGTGGGAAGCCAAAAATTAAGAGGACATGAGGAAACATGGTAAGGTTTTAACCTCTTGGAATGATTTTGTTGTTGCATTAAGAAGAAAATTTTATCTATTAACATACATGAAAAAAGATATAATGGATTGTCAAAACTTTAGGCAAGCTAAGGTTCAAAATGTGCAAAGATATACTCAAGAATCTAGAAAAAGAACTTTGATTTTGGGTATAGATTTGTCCTCCCAAGATACTCTACTGAAATACATTAGAGGTCTACATAGTTACTTAAGAAGCACTATTCTCATGTTTAAACCTACAAAACTAGATGAAGTGTGTGTACAAGAAACTCATTTAGAAGCAAGAGGGAACAATGTTTCTGAAGAAACTAGTGAGAAGTCATTTTAGTCTAGAGAAAAAGAAAAAGGGAATTTCAAGGGCAAGGTAAAAATAATTCTTCAGTCAAAAAAGAGGGAGAGAAACTCACATGTAAAAATTGTTCTAAAGAAGGCCATGATGAAGATATTGGAAACTTCATACTGAGATGAGACCCAAAAATTTTAACAAGGAGAAATAAAAGACTGCTAAAACTACACAACAAGATCTAGGATTTGATTCTGAAGATAAAACAAAAATCATAGCTATGGGATTGAAAGGTAAGGATTCTATTGCAATTACTATCTCTTCTACTAAACCTATTGAAACTTAAAATTAAATATAAAGAATAAATCTTTTCCATATTAGAGTCATCACAAAACATAACAAAGTAGATACTTTTTTTTATAGTGGATCACAAACAATCCTCATTTCAAAAGACATTGTTAAGAAACTAAATTTGGAAAACATTCCTCATCCTAAAACTTATCCTTTGCTTTGGGTATATGACAATGCCAAGTTGCAAGTAACAAGAAAATGCATACTTAGATTTGTCATCAATGTAAATTTTATTGATGAGGTAGAACTTGATGTGGTACCACTTGACATTTGGAGGATTGTTTTGGGAAGCCCATACATATATGAAAGGAAAGCCATATTTCATCGCCATGAGAACAAGTATCATTTGTTTAAAGATGGGATTACGTATATTTTTAGAGAACATCACAAGAAGTTGAATTTGTCTGTTGTGAATGTTGGACAAATGAAGAGGTTTGTTAATGCTAGTAAAAAAATTTCATTGTTTATGATTAAACATAAAGATGTTGATGAATCTGAAGCCTTCCAAGAATTTGGTGCAACATTAAAATATGATTTAGTTTAAGTTGTTAACACATGTTATAAGATGTTTCAAGAATCTAATGTGTTTCCTCCTAAAAGAGGAAAACAACATGAAGTTAGTTTGTAGTAGGATGCATCACTTTTAAACGTTGGTTTGAACAAGCTGCCAGTGTTAGAGAATGCAAGAATCAAGAAGCAGAAACAAGGGCTACTTAACAAAGGGAACATTAGCTCTAATACATATTCTTGTGGGTCTCCTAATGTTTTTGCTTTGAATAAGGATGGTGCATGGCGATGACGATCATGTTTATTGAAGAGTCAAGCCAAATACAAGGCTAGACATGATAAGCATCGTGTTGACCACCATTTTTAGGTGGGAGATGAAGTAAGGCTTTGCATCAGCAAAGAAAATATTCATGGTGAAAATAACTTGAAATTAGGTAATCCTCCTTTGTTTGAAGATTCAGGAGAGAACGTCCAACTTTATTTAACAAAATTTTTCTCTTCTAAATATCTCAAATAAGTGTAGCAAGATCCTATCCTCGACAAAAAAATAAGAACTTCAAGAAGAAGGAATGAAAGCACCTTCATATGGGACTCAAAGGTACAATACTAGGCAAAGCCAAATGGATTGAGATTAGAAGGGTGATGGAACTATAGCCTTATCTATTCGTTGACTGAAAATAGTCTTTTGGAGGTCTAAAAGCTTCCTATTGGGAGGAGTGATCCAAGGGATGAGTAAAATGCTCAAAGTTAAAAGTGTTCAAAAGTGATTGAAACCTATAAAAGTTTGTATATATCGATGACCTAAATCCAACTCAACTTGAATCGCTCAAAACTGATATCGTATGATTCTGATATCGTGTTCTGATCGTTTTCCCAAACAGGCAAAAATTTGCAGGTTGGATGCAGGGGCTGCTGACTGGGCAGGGTGACTAGACTTGTTGATTGGGTTTCTTGGGCCAATGCTAGGCCGCCACTTGGCCTCACTACATTGGTTAAAATCTACTACACATTTTATTGGTTGAATGAGATCATGAGTTGGACAAATGGTGGGATGCCACGTGACACCCTAAGGTTGACTAAACTTATGTTATGGCCAAACAGGCCTCCAGGTGATTCGAATATGTTGGTTTAAGGGGGCTTCACCCGGGTTCAGAGTGTACTGCACCCCAAAAAAACCATCAAACATTGGCCCTTTCGACAATGACCTATAAGCAGATCATATTCTTAGTTGAAGTGGTTATGGGAGGTTGCAGAACCAAGTTTCTGTAGCGAGAGGGATATGCATGTTGTTGTGTTTGTGTGTTCACTTATATATTCTACCTTCCTACAACTTCATGTACATGAATAAATTCTTGTTGATGATCAATCTTAAGGATTGGTACTTAACACATACACATAACAAAAAAAAATATAATGTATTCTTTCGCATAATTCAATAAAAATCATGAATACCGATATCATTAACAACAGAGACTCAACACAGAAATATACACAATACTTCACCAAAACTTCTTCTTTATTAATAAGGATCTTTAATACATGCTTTTCCTTGACCCGCACACCTAGCTGCAGGTGGTCTATGCACTCAGTTGCAGACTCTTCAAGGCCTCCATGAACCCAACTGCAGAGCCTTTCCGAAAAATATAGACTCTAGATACAAAGAATCAATTTTATTATGTCTTCTCATGACATTATTCATTAACTAATATTTGAAAAAGTATTAAATCTCCTTATATAGTTTTTGATACTAAAAAAAATGGCCCACATACTATGGATTCGACAAAACAATGACGAAAACCCAATACCTCTCACAAAATAAGGGGCTTTCAGCCCCCACAAAGCCCCTAAAACACCATGTGATGAATATAACTTCAATGGCTCCGCATGCTAAACTACTCAAAATGCAGATTCTTTGACCCAAAACTTGGCCCAAGTTGGTTTGCACCCAACAGACCCCCAACACTCACCCGTGACTTGTCCCAAGTCACTCAGCTTCAATTCCCTTGATTTGCGCTATAATTGTGTTGAAGATTGCATTATACTGTTGGACTGTCTCTTTCATTTGTTTCTCCTATTTTCATAATTCCTCCAGCAATGCCTCTGTGGTTGGGCCAGCAGCCTTCTGTAGTATTTTTTCCTCCCTTTTATTCAACTCTTTGTGACTTTTGTCCACTGCCTGAGATATTTTGAAGGCATGATGTTGCCATGGATGAGTCCTCGCTCAAAAATTTTTCTCCTTTCTCCTAATATCATCTATCTGTTTTTGGAGGTTCTTCCCTTCAGTAATACTGGCAAGTTTTTATAAGACTGGTAAGGTCTTTACAACTACCAAGATTTCATTGTGATGCTTCTGCTTCACCTGTAATTCCTTCTCGATCTTTTGAATATTTACATCCTCCTACAGTGAGGTCTAAATCTGCATTATGTCATCCAATAATTTCCCACAATTCACCATTGTGTTAGAGATTCCTTTCAATGTTTCCTTTAATTTTTTTTGCCTCTTCTCCCTCACTTCTGGTGGTGTGGCTAGCTACAACCATAATTGCAGTTCTTCTATCTACAACTTAATACTCAAATTTTATCTTTGCCAGTATGTTCTTTGATTCCTTAATCACAAGGGTGAGCTTCACGACCTTTTCTGTTAGTGGTTTGACCTCCTCACCAACCTTCACATCTAGGACTGTGTTGCAACTACATTTGATGGATTTTTCTAGTTGTTCTTCTCCCTGATATGCTTCATCTCTTTGCTTAGACACCTCCTCCATCTGCTTCTTCAATGCATCTTTCTCCTTTTCCACTTGTATTTTCATCTTTGAGGTCTGTTATTCCTACTCCCACAGCTCAGTTGTTAAAGTTTGATGGAATTCTTGCAATCTCTAAATGGGCAGTGCAACAATGTTTATGTTTACATTCTTCCATACTTTAGATCATTCTTTATCCTTCGGTGAGTACCCATGAAGTGCCTGAGCTAGCACCTACAAGATTCTAATGCCGAATTGCATTTTTATTCCTTTCTCTACCTGCAGTGGCTGAGTTATTTGTTCTAGCTATTTTTACAGTTGTGGAAACACCTTCAACTCCGCAATGTCGTTCTATACTTTACTCAAGATCTTTCTATATCAATCATCAATTCTATCCCAAGTCTCCACTATGATCCCCTGGACCTTCTCTCCAATCTTTTTGATGTCCCCATCACTAAGAAGTTCTTTTGTACCCTTGGACTTGTCGGCTTTCTAGTTTTTCCTCTTGCCTGCCATAGCTGATGTGTCTCTCGTTCTGACAATAAATGGTTACTCCTCTTATACTCTTGCATCACTGAGGGTTTCCTCATGCTCCTACTTTGTTTCATCTATTTCCACCTCTAAATCATTTCCACTTGTAACTGCATCCTGCGGAGTACCCTTCTCTGTTCCAACCACTCCACTAGCTGGTGTCATCCATTCTTCCAACCAATGTTGTACTACAACGATTAAATCATATTCAGTTACTAAGTATGGTAGTGGGTTGCATGTCCCAGTTGGGCCCTTTAATGCCTTTACATAGGCTCTATGGAAGTCTGCTTTGAAGTCTGCAATGTGACAATACTTCTTATATAAACTAGGTGACAACCTTGGATGCTAATTCACCACCATGTGTAGATCCATTGCCATCACCACAAAGAAAATCATATTCTTTGTTGCATGCATTGACTCCTTAGTAAACCAAAGGGAGGCATACCTTACTACCTCACAAACAGCGACCTCGATAGATGGAAACTATGAGTCTTTTGGTTCTCTCCACGCAATCATTGTGATGAGTATTATCATCCAAACGTAGTGGGATTTATTCCCCTCTTCTTGTGCTTCCCTGCAATCTATCAAAATTTCCTTGCATAAATAGCTAGGCCAGTTAATCTGGACCCCTGTGCTGCACTACATAGCAAAATACACTGCCTCTGCAGACACCTCATTGGCCTTGCGGTTCTTCATTATCTTACTTTCCAAGGTGTGCACGGTGAAACACACCCCTTATTCATCAATGGAATTGATGTCATATCCCCGCGATCTGAATTTTCCTTCATCGTTTGTGTCATCTCCTTATCCTTATTCTTGCCCACAAATTCTTTTGTGGGGTCTTTTCCTTGATGAGGCAATGTTGTGATTTTTCTGATTAACGTCTCATCAATAAGGATTCGTCCCTAGCCAAATGCATCCATCATGTACCAGTGTGAGGAGATTTTGCACACAAACTGTACTAGATGTCATTCATTCGAAGTGTGCAACATTCAACATATTCAAGAGGCCCACTCTCTACAATCCTGTAGCCCACTAGAACGACTCCAACCTTGTGAATCCACTTTCTGGGTACCAAACCTACTTCAAATATCTAATTGCTTCAAATTGAAGGTATTTGCTTTGATTGTAAAAGGCCTAGTGTTCCATATTTAGCCAAGGGATCCTCCCCAACACTTTTCCATCAAATGACACTTCCTTTGGTAGAAATGAAGTGAACACTCCAAACTTTCCATCCTTTGGATCCTTAACTGACTTGGCATTTGGTTTTCTTGGTGGCATGTAAGGTGGGAGCACAATGGGTATCTCTTCTCCCTTTGTCTCCATGTCTTCAAATTTAGCCTCCTCTTCACTGTCATTGATCTATTGAGGTGCCTCCCATTGTATCCGGTTTTTTCCTTTCTGCACCGGCTTCTTCCACTTATCTTCTTTGATATTTGTGTGGACTTCCGTTTGTGTTTTCTTCCTCGGTGATGTTTTGAGTTCCGCCCCAAAGAACTCAGCTAGTCTCTTCTCCTGATTCTTCTATGGGTGTGGTTATGTGGGTACCTACTTTCTCAGTGAGCTCTAGTGTCTTGGAGACATGGGTACCTTCGCTCCTTGTGCCTCCATAATACCCGCTAATCCTTTCTCTGAAAATATTCCAACAAGTTCTTCAAAAATCCTCTCAGACATACAATAGCTCTGTTCTATGCAATTTCTCAACTTCTCCAGATAGCAAAGTGTTAAATGAGGCATGGGATATTATTTTTATAACAAATTCGAATTCTCGTTTCATGATTGCTTCAATGTTTTCTTATTTAATGTAAGTATGGGGCTAGATACATCGAGTTATTCTTCATAAACATTATTCTCTTGTATTCCTTAATGATAATTTCCTTTTAACAATAGATCTTTCCTTCTAACGGTCATATTTTCGGCCAACTTAGACGAACATTTATTTGTGGTGCAATTAATTTTTATTTGTTGCAGTTCCTTTGGATTTCATCATACTCCTAAGTATTGCGCATTAATATCCATTTAGTGAAGTCCCTTTTTGTAGAGTAGTTTATAGTTCCATGCCCACTTTCAACTGCTGGTGGCACTAAGACTTCCTTCCCTTTAATTTTTAGTGTGAAGCTCTAGGGCCAGAGCGATGCCTATATATCTTCAATCTGCTACCATTCACTCGTCGTGGAATTAGTTGACCATTTAACTTCGTGAGTTGAACTACACCACCATCAGAGATTCCTTAGCGATATATGCTCCTCGCCATTCTGTTTTAAATTTTCCTCGGAACTTTGCGAATTTTTTGTCATATAATAATACAAAATATCCTTCCTGGAATGTCTTCTTCTTGATATGCCTGTCATGCTAGGCTTTCTCCCTTGCTTTCTATAGTTGCAGATGGAACATTGCTATGAACCTATCTTGTTCTAGAGCTAGTATCTGCAACATTCTTTCCTTCATAATGTCAGGATCTTCCATATATGTTGCAGCTGTAGTTCCCAAACTTGGCACAATGTATTCCATAGGAATAACTTCCTCTTGTCCATATACCAACATAAACATTACCTGCCCTGTCAATTTCTTAGATGTTGTTCTATATGCCCACAACAATGCCGGAATTCTCAAATCGTAGTCATCTTTGTTCACATTGCATACCTTAGTCAATACATTCTCCAGAATCTTATTGAAATATTCCATCGTTTCATTTTCCTGAGGATGATAAGGAGTGCTTTTTTGGTGATAAACCTAGAATTCCTTAGTTATTGCTTCAATGGTTTTGTTCAAGAAATGTGTGTCTTGGTCACTCATCAAGATCTTTGGACAGCCAGACATCGACAATATATATTCAAAGATGAATTTCATAGAAGGTTCTGCACTACAATCCTTCACTAGTTGTGCCTCAAGACATCTTGTCAAATAATCAGTTGCAGTGATTATATACCTAGCACCAGTCTTCTTTCTCGGTAGACTGATAGGTCACTTATCAATAGGCTACAAAGTTACCTGTGACACTAGTGGCATCTCATCTCTTCTATATGGCTTTCATGTCCTTTGACATACATCACATGCTTGACATAATTATTTTTCATCCTTATGTACTGTGGGCAACCATAACCTAGCTCTCAAGATTTTTTTTCACAGTGGCTTTTCCTACATAGTGCCCTCCTGTGACTCCTCCATGAGCTTCTTTCATAATACTATGTCGTTCATGTTGAGGGATGTATCTGTGTAGTACTTCACCATATCCCATTTTGTATAAGTGTCCAGCAATCAATGAGAAATCAGCTGCTCCAATGACCAACTCCTTCTTTTGCTTCACAGTGTACTCCACGGGCACTATTCTTGTGGTCAGAAACTAAATAATATCCATGAAGTGATCTTCTGCAAATCTAATTGTGAATGGTTGTGCATCAAGTAGGTTATCTGTGATATTTGCGGGTTCTTATCCTATCTCTATTCTTGATAGATGATCAGGTCCAACATTCAATTTCCCTGGCTTTACTATGACTTCGAAGTCATACTCCTAGAATAATAATAGCCATCGACAAATCTTTCCTACTAAAACAGGCTTATTCACCAAATATTTTAGCATGAAGTGATCAATAAAAATTTTTAAATGCCTTGCCAACAAATAGTGCCTGAACTTTTCTAATGCATACACCATAGCTAGTCCCTCTCTTTTAGTCTTTCTATAGTTCTTTTCCATGTTGTACAGTTTCCTGCTTCCAAATGCTATGGAATGATAAATTTCTCATGCTCCTGACTGCACTAACACTACACCCATGGTATGTAAGATGCATCAACATGTACATTGAACTACTTCTTCCAGTCCGGGAAAACTAGAATAGGCACAGTTACCATATTTTCTTTTAGTACATCCAAGCTCTTTTGGCACTCTCCACTCCTTTGAAAATTCACATCTTTCTTCATAAATTTCTCCATTGACGCAGTTATCTACACATACCCCTTTATAAAATTCCTATAACAGCTAGTGTGTCCCAGTGTCGTGAGTAGTTGTCTCATTGTTTTTAGTGCTGGGAGGTTCACAATAACTGTGATCTTCAGGGGATCCACCATTAATCCCTGTTTACAAAATACATGTCCCAATAGTATATAAAATGGTGAGTAAAAGATTCACTTCTTCAAGTTCAATGGGATTTGGTACTACCTACAGATATCCAACATTAACCTTAAGCTTGCCACATGTTTTTTTAATAGACCAATTACTATGCAATCATCGAAGTATAATTCCATAAACTTGTGTATATATTCTTTGAAGGTTACAATTACAACTCTGGAAAATATGGCAGACACATTCTTTATCCAAACGACATCATCATGTACTGATAAGAGCCCCACTCTATCACAAAAGTCATTTTATGTCTATCTTCTGCTGCAATTGTGATTTGATGGTATCCTGAAAAGAAATATATGAAAGAATATGCCTCCTATCCTCCTACATTTTCCAATACTTCATATGTAAATGGTGTAGGGAAGGGGTCATGTAGACATGCATCATTTAATTTCATTAAGTCAACACAAATTCTGATTTCCCCTTTTTCCTTGTTTTCCTAAACCACCATGGGACTTACCTATTTAGACTCTTCGATAGGTTCAATTATCCCAGTTCTTAACATTTTATCTAATTCATCTTTCACCTTCTCCTTGTATTTTGGGTTCATTCTATAAGGTCTCTTCATGACAGGCTTGGCGTCTGGCTTTAGAGGAATCCTCATGACTTCCAAATCCGCTACTATGCCCCTCATATCTGAAAATGTAGCAGGGAACAACTCCTGATATTCATGCAAGAGATCTATTATTTTGTTGACTGTGTCTTCATCCCAGTAATATCCTATTGTTGCATACTTCATTTTAGCCTCTGACCTTATATTCACATTCCTCGTCTTCAATGTCTTCTTATATTAGGTATCTCTATCTCATATCCATTTACTTTGCGATGACCTTCAGACTCTTTGATGTCAATATTGTGAGGATCTTTATCCTCTTCAGCTGTGAGATTATAGCATTCCATTACATTACATATTTGCGCAGCCCAATCAGGTTGCCAGATAACTGGAACTTCATTTTCAAAAATATTCTTCTTAACTATATGTGGACAGTCATCTTCAAATATGAATGTCATTATAAATCTATCAACCATCTCTACCCAGTTAGCAGTACCATGTCGATTCCCAATTTCCAGATACCAATTCTGAGGAATTGTCTCCAAGGTATGGATGAAGCCATGCGCCCATTCTTCACATGGACTTTCCTCCCAATATGTCATATAAAGTTATATGTGGTCTCTAAGATCATTCTGACCATCATACTTGTCCAAACCTTACCCACATCAACCTTATACATTTTTTCCAATCTCCTATATTCTTATTATGAGTACCCCACCATCTATCTTGAGTAGCCCTCAGTGCTTGATCCAGAGTTAACAATCTCTAACATTCGGGTACCCATATTTCATAATCTCTAAAGAAAGTATTTACATCACCCAAACCATCATATAAAGGTAAAACACATACCTCAAATGTCATACAACACACTACTTTAGTGATCACATTGCCTTGTAGACACTTCTTGCAACCTATTCTACCAATTTTCCAATTCCTCTTCTAAATCTAAAGTGTAGGAACCATCTCACTCCCAAGTCAGTTTTCCATCTGCAGTAGGGTTAATACATTCTTCTTGTTTTGTTGTTATTTGATAAATGTTATCTATGTCATTTTCACTCTATGATTCTCTAATAGGTTCAGTATACCTCGCTCCCTTTGATAGATCCAATGGCATAATAACTCTCATATTATTACTTTCAAATATAATTTTCCTTTTCTTCAAGTTAATTATAGCCATGTTATCAAATCGCCAATCCAATCCAAGAAATGTGGGGAAGGGATTACTTTCATCCAAAATCTCAATCACTTCGAAGTCTGTGGTAGTGCGCACTCCATCAATGTCTACTATGATACTTGTAAATCTTCCTAGAGGGACAATATTATATTGATTCACCATCTTCAGCTAGATAGTTAACCATTGTAGCTTCGGCTTACCCATCAATTCCCAAGTTTTCTTAAGCAATGCATTGGCATAAGATCCTAGATCCAAGATAACCTGATCCATGTCGTATTCCCTAATTTGCATTGTAAGCCTCATTTCCTTACCATTCTACTTCTTATGTCTATGTAGATTATTCACTGCATGCATCTCACTACGCGAACCTCTTTAGGAGCATAAGAGCCTATCAATTCTTGCAATCCCTCTATGACCTTGTGATTTCTCAACAACTTCATGCAAGTATGTAGAAGGGCTTCAAAATATTCATATCCACATCTTGTGTCACAATCGGTACTATCTTGTAGTTATCCTTTAGAGTCAGCAACGCAATAGAGCCTGAGGCCCGTAAATATTTGTGTCACCTCGATGAATACTTGCTTTTCCTTTAGGATATCAAATGCATGACCCTTTCGAGTAGCTTTCTTTACCCATGTGGCTTTAGCTTCCTTTTTCCCATTGGCTTTATCATTTCTATTCGCAACTCCACTTCTTGTTACAATGATGGTACACGTTGATCCTCCCTTCGCTCAATGGTCATCACTTCAATATTTAATGCAAGCTGCAAGTTTCTGTTGTCCTACATCTTTGCAATAAGGAAGGGGAATTATTCTATCACATGATCAAAATACTTATAATAACTGTAGGTTGTCATAGGGTTCTAACTGTCTCTCGTGAAGTGTCCAGCTTGTCCACAGTTGTAATAGATAATCCGACCACATCTTCCACCAGCTCCTTGTCCTCGTCCTCATCCTCATCGTTGAAATCATCCTCGACCAACGTCTTAGCCTGGCTCCTCGTGTGTATGTCCCTCAACTTTTAGTTTATAAGTATTAGCAGTGCACTCCATCATTAAGTGATAACTTCATCAATTTTTCTTATCATGGCCTACTGACCTACATAAGTTACAAAATATCTTCTTCGGGGTCTATACATACTTCTGTAATAGGTAGCAGTCTTTAGAGCGGTGTTGGTCTCTCGTTTTACAGATCTTGTACCACGGTCCTGGGTTTACTGGATCAGGTGCTCCACTTTCCAAATAATCTTTAAACACAGGACATTGATCCTTATAATGACCCTCTTCTTTGCATTTTGTACACCATACTTCTGATCTAGTCAATTTACCTTTCTTGAGATCTTGCAATTCCAAGGTCAAATTGACTATCTGACTCTGCATCTATTGTACTCCTACATGAGTATCTCAAATTGGTAAAGCTTCCAACTTCATCGCAATCTCCAATGCTTCACCTTGAGTTGTGATCTTTTATTATGTCAAAGGTAGCCTAATATGTGGCAATAATGCATCTATGAACCACTTTTTATGCTATTCTGGGGTTTATTAAAGATTACTTGACCCATCAACACCTTGAATCATTGATCCAACTCCCACACATATTCAGTGGTTGTCTATTTGATTTATTGTAGCTATGTGATGCATTGTGATTCTAATTTCGACTTCTTGAATTTTGATATCAATGCTTTCTTAATTTCATCCAATGAAGCATTCGGGTTAGTCACAAAGTATTTCATATACTAGGTTAGTGCTCCTTCTTGCAGGGATGTGACAAGTTGCGTCTTCTTTACATCATCACTAGTGATTTGTCTTGTTGTCCATACTGGATCAACTACAAACCAAAACTAATCTGGATCCTTTGATTTGAGTCCTTTAAAAATAGGCAGCTTAATGTCATCATCCATTCTCCTTCTTGAAGGGCTATGTGGAGGGAGATGGGGTGGGGGTGTAAGGGAATTATTGGGAGGGGGATGGGGTCTAAGGGGGGTGGGTGGATGCGGAATCCCATAGAGGCCCTAATTCTTCTCAACTCCCAACTTCGACTTGCATTCAGGACAAGTCGAGGAATGTCATGGGGTTGTAGGGTTACTTCTTTCTTCTTCACTTTCTGTTGGGACAGGGTCCCCTACGGTTAGTTTTGGGTAAAAAGCCCAAGTTTTGGGGTGAAAAGCCCAATTTTTGTTGTAAAGAATGTAAAGTCTCCACAAGATGTGGTCGTGGAGTGGGTGGATGGTAAAGTGTCATAAAGGGTTTTACCCTTCTTTTATGTAAGTTGTGTCAGCTTGTATAGATCTACCCATGGTTCGTGGACCATGGGATTGTATAAAAAGGATAGTTTTAGAGAGTCTAAGGCAGTAGATATCAATGGAGATGAATGTAATGGGTCAGTAGAAGAAAGAGCATAGAATTCTTAGAGTAGAAGAGAGGCTTTGTAGCTGTGTGCACAAAAGCCTAGAGTAGAGTCTGTAGTTGAGTGCGCAGACCCCTACCACTAAGTTCACAGGGAAGTCTTGAGTCTGTAAGAAGAAGTAAAGTATTAATAAAGAGATTATTCGAGAAATTTCTGTGTTTATCTCTTTCCTTCTGTTATGAATGAATACACTATCATGTTATGATGAATGATAGGTTTATGAATTAATATTGTATTGATGTGCAATTGTACATGATTTGTATTGTCATATGAATGCAAGTAATGATAACTGTTTACGCGAAGAAAATCTTGTTGTATGTTAAAGTTATCCAACACTTAAGATGATTTGGGTAAATACGAAATTAAGAGTAATCACATAGGCATGTAAATGGTTGATTCACCTGTTTAGGGTCCGTGAAAGATAGTCATGAATGTTCACAGAGGTATAGAATCTTATTAAGGGAATTTATATCGATAATACCTAAAGGCTTATCGATCTACGCGAAGGAAGGTGTAGAGCATAAAACCATATTACGCTAATCTCTGGGTGCAGAAACTTGGTTCTAGCACCCTGCCATACTGCTTCAAGTGAGACTTTAGTCCGCACTTCATGGGTTGATGCCGAAAGGGCCAGTAGTGTAGGGATTTGTTTGGAAAAACTAACTTTGAACCTAGATTAGCACCCACTAAGCCAACAAATGGTTCTGTTGCCGGGACTGAGATCTGCATAAAGAGATGTGTGATGTCGCATCAGTGGAATCCAACAAAGAAGGAAATTGAAGAGTGGTTGGATAGAAAGGTCCACCAATTCGCGGCAGAAGAAAACAGAAATTCACGATTGACGAAAGAATATTGGTTGGACAGGCATATGTACACAAAGATACATGAAATTTTCGTTTTCTCCTTCTCGATCGAGCTATATGAGTGGATCGCCAAATTGGCAGACGACCAGGGAAGGTGGAGGCTTGACAGTGCAATAGTGTGGATCTTGGATCTAGTGCGGAGATTGGAATCCTCTGAAGATAAGACCGCACGCGCTGTCAATGATTGGCTTGATCGTGTCATAGGAGGATTTTTGATAGAATTTGAAGTCGATAATTTGGTCAGCATCAACAAACCAGAGTACCAATTCTTCAAGGGACCACGAGGTAAGTATTTGAGATCTTTGAATACTTGGATTAAAATGCTCTTGTGTGAAAAGTGGGTTATGCCATTACCTTGATGTTTGGAGCTACGCGAATCGGAAATTTATTCAGTGATAGAGGGAGAACAGGACCTGAATATAGCTCGCTGATCGAGCCTCCTTTGAGTGATAATGAAGGAGCAACATAGGCTTGACTGCAGAGCACTGTCCAGTTAATAAGGTGAGGGTTCCCATGAATGTCCTATCCACCCACACCACTTCCATCTTCACCTCCACAGAATACACCTTCACCACACTGCCACCACTTCCGTCGTCATTCAATATGGTGAAAACAGTGAAGTTGCCCATTTTCAAGGGCTTGGAAAATGAGGACCTTCACTAGTTCTAGTTCTTTGGGATGGTTGTGTGGACAACTCAGAATATTATAGACAATCAGATGAAGAAAGCAACGTTGTTTACTGATCTAGATGATCGCGTGCTAACATGGTACATTAAGTACTACACTGATAACTCGACGAATGCATTTGAAAACATTCATAATGCGCTGAATAAGGAATTCAGTAGGCCCGTATCTGGATCATAATTAGTTGTTGGATTCAAGGGAATCGTGATGAGGCCTGGAAAAACACCTTGGGAGCTAGATCAGAGATTGAAATGGCATATCTGTGAAGCTAACATGAATCTTACGAATGGACAACACCGCAAATGGTTTGTAGCTTTGATCTTGCCTCACCTAAGAGTTTCTTTATCACAGCAAAATATTGGGACCCAGGCGGAGGCCTTGGATATTGTGATGAGATTGCATGAGACACCAATTGAAGATGTTACGTTAGGATTTCAGCAGATTCATGCAGAGTTACAAAATCTTTGCCTATAGTTTCAAAGCCTGAACAAGGATAGAACGACTTGGCCAGAGGTGTGTGAAGAAGTTTCATGATTGAAGTGTAAAAGCCAGGGGCATGATAAAGATCACTACCTTGTCTTCACGAATTATGTTGCAGTAGGGGGGTCGATGCCTCTAAGGCTAGAGTCTCAAGTAGGGTCAAGTACAGGGCTCGTGTTGTGGTGTGCTATCTGTGAGGTAGCTAGAAAGCATGTAACAAATAATTATCACTTGTTGCAGAAATTTGTATAGACACCGCAACAACTCTTTTGTAACTTTTTCAAATTAGTGGCCAAAATGAGCGTAACTATCGTATCTATGATTTGATGATGTAAAGAATGCCCACATATTGAATTTAGATAGAAGCTAGGTCTCCAAATCAAGGTGCTGGGGGAGCACAAGGAGGATATCAGAGGCTTGGATGAGGCCGAGGATCCAGAAAAAGAGGTTGGGTTTGATCTGCAACGTGCAAAAGAAACATTCATGGAAGTGAAGAAAAGCTTTGATGAGGCCTCTACCTCAGGAAGTCAGGATAAGCTATCTAAAGAAATGTACCCCTCCATGCTTACCACATTCTTGGAGACATGTATGAAGTTTCTTCGTAATAGAAAGGTTGTGAAAGAATTACAGGAGTTGATAAATAAATGTGTCGGTAAATAAAATGCTCTTGAAGGACCTCATGATGAAAGGAGATTTTGGGGTAAGCCAATTTCCCCTTTCTTTATAAATTTCGATCCTGAGGCCTGTGGTTTATGGCCCACAAACCTATTGGAAGCGTTAATCGGCTTTAAACCTTTAAACTAGGACCATTCACTCTTATCGGAATACACAGGAGTTACACGGGAAACATAGGAACAAGCTCCCAAACACATAAGTTCGGACTTCAAATATTATACACCTGTGTTCATAAATCGTCGGGTCCACACTCCTGGTCCATCACCTTCCCGCTACGCTCTTCATTCACCGATTCCCAATCGGTCTGATCTTCGCTGTCCATTACATTCTCTGATCCAACCGCTATCGGTGCATCGCTTAATCAGCCCATCGGCGTATCACAATTCCATCTCTGCCATCCCTTGACCTCTGTCTAATGCAATTGCCAATCAAATCTTAACCATTGATCTAGACTCAATCCGACGATTAATGTTACATTTGATCAATGAAACTAATTGTTGATCGTGTACTATAGATACAACCCTCATTTGATCCAATGTTCCACAAAAATTTCAGGTGAGAAACGTGCACGAGGATTAACCACCCGATAAAGTGGTTTCCCCTCTCCTCCATGCTGCTATGTTTCCGCCACTAAGTGGAATCGGGTGCCCAACCCGAATTACCACTTACCGCTTGTGACCTCGCCTAAAATACCACCTTTTGTTGTGAAACAACTTCTCTCATGAATTAACTTCCACGGTCTTCTGCTATGCGATGACTGTTGATTTCATCCATCAAACGGTACTCACTCACCTTAGGTTTAGGTCAGGATTTATCGGGTTTTCCTCTGTTCCACTTAGACTTAGTGCTTTAACACAATTTCTCTGCCATTTCGCTATTTCAATGTGTCATCACTCTATACAACAGTCAACTCGATATCTTTGGATTTCCATCTATCCTAGAGTGATCGATGGTCGATCAAACCACTTACAAATGGGATTGAAGCCATCAAGCATATATATCTACAACAGAACTAAAAAGACATAAGACACAGACACGCGGAAATCCTCAGAACACATAATCTATTCACTATACACTATGGCATATAGACTAAGGCATTTCACCCTTAGAAACAAGCTTCCTCTCGACTATATATTGATTACTCTCGGCCATCAAATTCTATTTGTTCTCTGTCTAGCTCTATATCTCACTCTCACACACACAGACTCTCTTTATAAGAAATTACAACAGTCATGGATCATTTAAGACCCCATGATTTCCTCCCACAGTCACTCAACAAACCCCTAA
>APFE030973274.1:28575-57046 GCA_000404065.3 Pinus taeda
TTGGCAGGCCATTGCAGAGGGATGAGCTACCTTTGAATCCACAGGTATCATTACAGCCATTTGAGAAATGGGAAATTGATTTTGTAGGACCAATTCAGCCTCTAGGAAAGAAGACGGGGGCACGATATATCATCACCATGACTGAGTATTTGACCAGATGGGCGGAGGCACAACCTATGAAAGACCGTATAGGGGAAACAGTAGTGAAATTTCTATTTGAATATGTGTTGACCAAGTTTGGTTTCCTAAAGATTTTAATGAGTGATCGCAATACACACTTCCTCAATCAAACAATCAGCGTGTTGGTAGAGGAATTCTAGGTTTATCACCAGAAGGGTATGACAAATCATCCTCAAGCCAATGGGATGGTTGAAGAGTTTAATAAGATATTGGACAATGTGTTGACAAATGTTTGCAATGAGCAGATAAATGATTGGGACGTAGGCATACTAGCAGTATTATGGGCTTACAGAACTACTTGTAAGAAGCTTACTGGTCAGACACCTTTTATGATGGTCTATGGCATAGAGGTTGTGATGCCTATGGAGTATATCGTGCCTAGTGGAGCCTTAGAAGAGCTACTTGCGCAACTGACAAAGCTTAAGGAAGATAGAGTTTTAGCTGGATTCCATCATCAAGTTTAGAAGGAACGCAAAAAATCTTGGCACGATCGACACATCAAACTATGTACCTTCAACGTAAATGATTTAGTTTTATTATATGACAATAAGTTTGATAAGTTTCTAGGAAAATTTCAGATGCACTGGCTGGGGCCATATGTGATCAAAGAGATTACTGATGGTGGAGTAGTTCAGCTTGTGAAATTGAATTGAGATCCATTTCTAGGTAAGGTAAATGGAAGCTGATCAAATCCATACACCAGGGATCCTGCCAGATGATTACATGATGGTAGCATAGTCTTAGTGCTCCAGGAAGCTGCAAGGAGGTGCAAGAATATAAACTACATTGCCCAGGTTATAGAGCTGTGGTAAGATATCTCTGTGAAATAGGAGGATGTCACAGTACCAGAAGAAGCGTGAAGGGAGCTACGTTATAGGATGGGAGACTGCGCAATGTAGCCAAAAAGTGACTGTTCCCATCATTGTTCATGATTTGACTACTAGAAGACGGTTAAGAGGAGTGGGAGGCTGACATTTAAGGTTGAATTTAAGAGTGAAATCTTTGGAAATCTACCACCAATCTAGAATTTATGGACAGATTTTTGGGGGAACGGTCGAATTTGAATTCAAATCCTCCTATAAAATACACGTGGCTATCCAGCGAGAAAAACTTTTCATTCTGAGAATTTTTGTGTTGTGCTGTCTGTTGTGCATGAAACATGAGTTCTTTGAGGGTTTGTTCATAAGCCCCATGATCAATATCCCAAGTCAGACATAAATCTTATTCATGATATCATGTTAGGACCAGGTCCCGCAGAAATTGCAAGCATTGGAGGAGCCATCATCTCTAAGGGAGCTGCTCTAGAAGTGATGAGTATGGAGGTTCTAGCAATAGTTCCTATGACGTCAAGGTCACCTAGGTTGAAGCCTACACTGGCAAGAAAGGCCCCCAAGCTGAAGAAGGATAAAAAAACAAGCCAATGGCAGTGCATGAGTCACCACGGAAGCATGATTCTACATAGGCTCAGAGAAAAGAAAAGTCGAGCATCGAGGAGAAGGGGAAGTTGGTAGATTTGGAGGCAAACGGGGGTGCAAAAGATATTGACATTGAGGGGGTGGACCCTATTACTAAGCTACTAGAGTATATGCCTCCATGCAAGGGCAAGGTGAAGTTCCCAAAAGACCCAGATTCCAGACAGTTCTCCCTCAACACACCCCTGCTGCCGGAAAACATCACCTTTGAAGGCCCACGCTTGGCGCGGGTCTCACACTTGAAGCTTGAAGACTAGGATTTGGGGGACCACGAGCGATTTCCCCACCTTGCTACCGTCACCTTCATGCAGATGGTGTTCAACAAGGAGTCTGGTGTCACCGCATTGGAGCTAGTGGAATGGATTCACGGAGTCAACATGTCAGGGTTGTTGAACCTTGCATGGGTGCCGCACTATTATTGCGGGTATTCAATTACCAACATTACTGACCCCGCAGTCAAGATTTCCATGCAGATTTTGGCTGGCAAGGTTATGCAAAAGTGCCGCGTGGACGAGGTGTCATCACCAGTAGTTTCATTGGCAACCTAGTGCATGGAGGGCATACAATTCAATTGGGCACGCTACCTGTGCAGTGATTTCCTCGCGAACTACAGAGAGGCACAGAACGATAGTAAGACCTTTCACTATTTGTAGCTGTTGCTCTCAATTATGTTAGTCACATTGGATTTTCTAGAGGATAGCGAGTTTCCTCTTGTAGAGAAAGATTTACTGGAAGCAACGAAGTTTGCATCTCTCTAGGCCACCAAAGTTGTTTTGCAGGTCACAGAGAGCAAAGTAGTTTGGGTATTGATGGAGGTGACCATTCGAGTAGCCATCAAACAGTAGCCATGGTTGTCACCAAATCTATTTAAGAAACTCTCGCGGTAGGTGGAGTTCAAAGTGGACTTTCATCATGTTTACATCTGGGCACTCAAGGACCCTGAGCAGAAGTGGTTCGACTTACCCTATCTAGCTACGAATGAAGCTATTACAGAGGTCAGCAAGTGTTGGCCCATAGACTGGCATTCTACATCTGATGTGGCTGCTAGGACTAGAAAGTTTGTGGAGAAACAGAAAAAGGAAGCGGTCAAGCAAAAGGTTCAATTGTTGGTTGAGAAGAGAAAGAAGGAGGTCAAGGAGAAGGTTCGGGTATAAGAGGAGTGCGTTGCAAAGGAACAGGCAAAGAAGGAAGAGTGCGGCTCTGAGAGAAATCAAAAATCTCCTTCGACCGAAACGGTGGAAGAAGAGAAGTCAAAGCAAGGTGGCGGAGACCAGTAGGAGAGCACTCCCTTCCGAGTAAAGTGGTATAAGGAGCAAGAAAAGGAAGGTCCACGCAAAAAGACAAAAGCCACTAAGTCATTGATAGATCCAATTACCTTGATGGAGGGTGACTTGGATGATATTGGAGATAATGTGTGGGATACAACAACATAACTGTTGGAGCAATTTGAGCAGCAACAAAAGTAGGCACTGCTCGCCATACAAACAGGTCTGTGTGAGTTGTAGATCCAAATGACTAGAACCCAGGAAGGTGTAGGACAAAGCAGCACTACATCAACCAGTTTGGCACTAGGGACCACACAAGCAGTGGAGATGGTTGGGTCAATGGATCTCCAGGAAGTCGCACTGCCTATAGAGCTTTGAGCATGGAGGCAGCCACTGACAAGGCTATTGTTAGCACTTTGAAGAATGTGGGCCTCAACTTGGCCACACTCCCTAGTAAGTTCCTTCACACACTACAAGCAGGTGCGATCACAGAGATTAAGGCCCGAGTGTTGGGAACGGGTCCCCTAGGATCAATTTTTGGGTTAAGAGCCCAAGTTTTGAGGCAGGAAGTCGAGGTTCTTATATAGGAAGGTAAGGTCTCCACATTTTATGGCTGCAGAGCGTGAAGATGTAAAGAGTCATAAAGGGTTTCCTCCCTTATTTTATGTAACTTGTATCAGCATTAAGAGATTCACCCATGGTCCATGGACCATGGGATTGTATAAAAACGAAGTCTTAGAAGAGTCTAAGGCAGTTCAACTTAGTTTAGTCTTGTTATGCTTTATGTAATGGGTCTTTGAGAGCTAAGAGAGAAGAGTCTTAGCGTAGGACCGAGGCTCTGCAGCTATGTGAATAGAGGCCTAAGGTAGAATTGTGTAGCTGAGTGCGTGGATCCCTGTAGCTATGTGCACGGGGAGGTTAGAGTCTCTAAAGAAGATCAGAAGCATAAATAAAGAGAATTATTCTGGAATTATATGTGTATGATATGTTTTACTTTTGGATATGATTAGCTTATGATGAATACTAGGTTTATGTTTTAATGTTGTATTGATGCGTGAATCCATATGTTTGCTTTGTTATATGAATGCAAGCAGGAATATTTGTTTACATGAAAATCATATTAACGCATGTGGAGTTATTCAATACTTAAGCTGATATGGGTAAAAACAGAAGTAAAGAGTAATAAAGGGGCACGTAAGTGCCTAGTCCGCCTGTCTAGGGTACGCGAAGGACAATCGTAGAACTTCGTGGAGGTCGCAAGGATGAATAAGATAAGTATATCAATAAGCCCTAAAAGGCTTATCGACATATCAAAGGAAGGTTTAGGGTATAAAATGACATCACTACCATCTCTGGGTGCATAAACTTGGTTCCTACATCCCCCCATTATGATTCGGGTGAGACTTTAGTCTGCACTCCACGGATTGATGCCGAAAGGGCCA
Source organism: Pinus taeda (assembly GCA_000404065.3). NCBI lineage: Eukaryota > Viridiplantae > Streptophyta > Pinopsida > Pinales > Pinaceae > Pinus > Pinus taeda. The sequence continues at coordinate 32,935 of APFE030973274.1, forward strand.
ATAGTGTATGGGTTTTCTTGGCTAATTAACATTGAACCTGGGTGAGAGACCATCAAGCCAGCAAATGGTTCCATTACAGGGCGAGTTGCAAAAATCTGACTAGACAAATGCCTTTCAGGCTGGTTTATGGCATAGAAGCTGTTATGCTAATGGAGTACATTGTACCTAGTCTGTGCATAGCCCAATTTATAGGAATGGAAGATCACGGAGCCTTGGGAGAAAGGCTCGTGCACCTGACCGAGACGGAAGAGGAAATATTTTTGGCTGGATTCCATTAGCAAGTTTAAAAAAAGTGCAAAAAGGCATGACACGATCGACACATCAAAGTGCACACCTTCAAATTAAATGATTTAGTATTATTATATGACAAGAAGTTTGATAAGTTTCTAGGAAAGTTTTGGATACATTGGTTGAGGACCTATGTCAGCAAGGAGATTACCGATGGTGACGTAGTTCAACTGGTGAAGTTGAATGGACAACTATTTCCAGGGAAGGTAAATGGCAGCCGATTGAAGCCATACGTCGGGGATCCGGCTAGATGACTATATGGTGGAAGCACAATCTTAGCGCTCTAGGCAGTTGAAAGGAGGTTTGGGACTATAAACTACACTGCTCGTGTTGTAAAGCTGCGCGAATTGGGTACTGCATGTAAAGGAGGAATGTCACAGTATCAGCAGAAGCGCGAAGGGAGTTGCGATATTGAAGGAGAGACTACGCAAGGCAGCGAGAAAGTGACCGTTATGGTCAGTGTTCATGGGTTGACAGTGAGAAAATGGCTAAGTGGAGCGTGCAGGGCAACATTCAAGTCAGTATTTAAGAGCGAGATCTTTGAAAATCTGCCTTCAATCTAGCATTTATGAGTGGATTTTGGGGGGAATGGTTGGATTCAAATTGGAATTTTCCTATAAATTACAGATGGCCGCCCACCGAAAAACACTTTGCATTCTGAGAATTGAGGTGTTGAGATATCAGGCGCACATGAACCTTGAGAGTTTTGAGGCTTTGGCAGTGATTTCAGTGTTTGACAAGTTGCCTCACACAACCTAGGAGCTTCTTACTAGCCTCATGTCAGTGCCCATAGAAATCACCAGTGTTGGAGTATCCATGGCATCTGAGGGAGCTACCCCTGAGATTGCAAGTGTAGAAGTACCAGCAGAAGTGTAGAAATCACCAAGGTCACCCAGGCCAAGGCCTATGCCGACCAGAGACGGTTCAAATATGAAGAAGGACAAACAGAAAGCACCACATTCGGTCCGCGTGTCGCCCAAGACGCACCAAAAGAAAGAAAATCCCATCGCGTAGGAGAAGGGCAAGGTGGTAGACCTATAACCCAATGAGGATGTAGATGAAATTGATATGAGTGCAAAAGACATTGACATTGAGGGAGTAGACCCTATCTCAAAATTACCTGAATATGTTCCTCCGCACCAGGGTATGGTGAAGATCACAAAAGATCCCGATGAGGGGAAATTTATGCTAAACGTGCCTATGCTGCTGGAGAAAATCATGTTGGATGGATTGCGCCTAGCACGCGTCCCCGATTTAAAACTTGAGGATTGGGACTTGGGAGATACTGAGCGTTTCCCCTAGTTGGCGGCTGATACATTTATGCATCGCGTCTTCTATAACGATTCTGGTGTGGTTGCTCTTGAGCAAAGGCAATGGATTAAAGGGGTCACAAGGCTGGGTTGCTGAATCTCCTATGGGTGTTGCATTACCAACACACTGTCATAAACCTGATCGTGATCAAACAATTGCTGTGTTTGGTGCACGATAGGTTGCTGTGGTTGGAGGAGACAATCTCGATAACCGATATGTTGATCCATAGGATCACCTTGTTGCCACATTCAAGGCTTAACCCGACCAAGGCATTTTGCGGCAAGGAGGGCAAGCGTGACCTCGCCGAAAGAATGAAGGAAAAGTTTAAAATTGTCAAGAAACCATGCAGATACTCAATATCAAGCATAACTGACCCCGCAGTCAAGGTAGCCACCCAGATTTTGGCTAGGATGACAATGCGGAAGTGTCACACAGATGAGGTATCAGCACTAGTTGTGTTATTAGTGGCCTAGTGTGCGGAGGGCATACAATTCAATTAGGCGTGCTACCTCTACTGCGATTTCCTCATGAATTGCAGAGAAGCACAAGACCAGAGTAATACCTTCCATTATGCATGGCTTTTATTATTAATTGTACTGGTCGCATGGGAATTACCGGAGGATAGTCAGTTTCCTCCGATCCCATCAGATCTACTAGAGGCAGCGAAGTTCACTTCACTCTAGGCCACAAAGGACCTCGAAGGTGTCAAGGACAGTAAGATATTTTGGGTGTTGAAGGAATGAAGCATCCACACCACGATAAACCGCAAGCCATGGCTGTCACCAACTGTCTCTGAATAGTTGGAAGAATATGTGGAGTTCAAGGTGGACTTCCACTATGTCTCCATGCAGGCACAAGAGGACCCTCACCAGAAGTGGTATGATCTCCCATACCTTGCGACAAATGATGCAATCATAGCAGCCCTTGATCACTAGCTAGCAAAGTGGTGCACAACCTCAGATTTATCCACGAGATCTAGCAAGTCAAAAGGAAAGAAAAATAAGGAAGAGGCCCAGTTGAAGATGTAGCAGTTGACCAACAAGAGGAAAAAGGAGGCTGAGGAAAAGTCTAGAGTAGAACGCGTTGCTAAGGAATAGGCGGAAGAGAAGGAAGATGAGGAAGAGTGCAACTTTAATGGGAGTCAGAAGTTTCCTTCGCTACAGACGGAGAACGAAGAGCAGCAATCAGGACAAGGTGGTGCTAACTTGGAGACTACTCCATTCCGGGTTAAGCGCACTAGGGAGTAGGAAAAAGAAGGGTTGTGGAAGAAGTCCAAGTCTAGTAAATCATCGCTCAACTTGATTGCTTTGACTGAAGGTGATCTCAATGAAATCGAGGACACAGTAAGAGACATGATCGTGGAACTGTTGCGGTAGTTTGAGCGACAATAGAAACAAGCTTTGGTCACCATTCAGATGGGTCTACGTGAGCTGCAAATCCAGGCTACTCAAATCAGTCTAGGGCGGTGCAGTTTGATGTCGACTAGTTTGGTTCCAAGAACATCAGAAGCAATAGAGATGGTTCGGTCTATGGATCCCTCAGCCGTCACGCTGTCGGATGGAGCATTGACTACTGAAGTGGAAGCTGACAGGGCCACCATCAATGCTATAAAAAGGTTTGGGTTGAACTTGGTCATGCTTCCAAGTGAATTCCTTCACACCCTATAAGACGGTGTGATCGTGGAACTTCAGGCCGAAGTGCAATGCGCATTGAATGTTATTAGCTAACAAAAAGTTAAAAATTCCCAAATTTTTATAGATAATACTTCTGTGATTGATCTCCTTAAGAATATTATGGAGAAGAACGAGTGCACCACAGTCGTGGCAGCTGAAGCATGCAAAACCATTCCGAAGCTGCATATCCCAGAGGATGCGCCATTCAACACCAAAATTCGGAAGCTCGTTGTAGGTGTGCACGATGCCAGGACAGAGATGGCTAAGGTTCAGTTTGAGATGAACCTTAAAATTCTAGAGCTTGAGTTGAGAGTCAAACCTTTGACTCCACCAGAGATCAAAGAGCAGCGCACGACCGCTATCAAGGATGCAATGACAACATTAGATGTCAGAGTGAAACATTGCACTGCGCTCTTCGAGCAGTTGCTCGAAGTAGTTACCAGTCTGAAAGAAGAACCTAACTTGCAGATATTAGATACTGAGGCAAGGGAATTGTAGCAGAAGTACGACAAGGTCAGAGCGGCGAAGCACACCGTTTCCATTATAGAGAGGTTAGCAAAGTTGCAAGAAGCAAAGGCATTGAAGGAACATGTGGACGCAACACAACGCAGGGAGGCAGTACTTAAAGCCATATTGGGGCCTTGTCTAGATGACACGTATGTGCTCATGACCACCACTGAAGGAAAGATGGCGAACCTGCAGAAAACACAACAACAAATCAAGGAAGATAGCGCAGGACCAACAACAAAGTAGCTAGTGGAACAAGTTAAGCAGGTGGTGATGCAGTGGGCCGTCGAAGCTGCAATGGTATAGGTGGAGCTAGGAGGCCTTCATGAAAATATCTCCATGTGAGCAGAGCGATGTGGGGACAGGTCACCGTATTTGTGTTCGAGGGTTGTTGGGAATGGGTCCCTAGGATAAATTTTGGAGTTAAAAGCTCAAGTTTTAGGGTAGAAAGTCGAGGTTTTTGTACAGGAAGGGAAAGTCTCCACATTTTTTAGCCACGGAATGTGAATATGTAAAGAATCATAAAGGGTTTCTGCCCTTAGTTTATGTAACTTGTGTCGGATTTAAGAGATCCACTATAAAAATGAAGTCTTAGAAGAGTTTAAGGTAGTTCACTTCAGTTGAGTCTTGTTATGCTTTATGTAATGGGTCTATGAGAGCTAAGAGTGAAGAGTCTTAGTCTAGGAGAGAGGCTCTAAAACTATGTGCACAGAGGCATAGGGTAGAAGTGCGCAACTGAGTGCACAAACCCATGTAGCTATGTGCGCAGGGTGTTAGAGTCTGTAAAGAAGATCTAAAGCATAAATAAAGAGAATTATTCTGGAATTATCTGTGTATGATCTATTTTGCTTCTGCATATGATTATTTTATGATGAATACTAAGTTTATGTTTTAATGTTGTATTGATGCGTGAACCATATTTTTGCTTTGTTATATGAACGCAAGTAGGAATATTTGTTTACGCAAAAATCATATTAACGCATGTGGAGTTATTCAATACTTAAGTTAATCTGGGTAAAAGCAGAAGTAAAGAGTAATTATAGAGGCCCGTAAGTGCGTGATCCGCCTATCTAGGGTATGCGAAGGATGATCGTAGACCTTCGCGTAGGTCTAAAGGATGAATAAGAGAAGTATATCGATAAACCCTAAAAGGCTATCGACCTGCGCGAGGGAAGGTTTAGGGTATAAAATGACATCACTACCATCTCTGGGTGCGAAAACTTGGTTCCTATACCCCCCTATACTACTTCAGGTGAGACTTCAGTCTGCGCTCCATGGATTGATGTCGAAAGGGTCAGTAGTGTAGGGATTTGCTTAGCTAATTAATGCTGAACCTGGGTTAGGGCCCATCAAGCCAACAATGGTTCTGTTACATGATGACTTGCAAAAAGTTGACTAGACAAACGCCTTTCGGGTTGGTTTATGGCATAGAAGCTATGATGCCGATGGAATACATTGTACCTAGTATGCACATAGCTGCATTTTAGGAATGGAGGATCGTGGAGCCTTGGAAGAAATTATCACATAATTGACTGAGTTGGAAGAGGATAGATATTTGGTTGGATTCCATCAGCAAGTTCAAAAGGAGCGCAAAAAGGCATGGCATGATCATCACATCAAACTGTGCACCTTCAAGGTAAATGATTTAGTGTTATTATATGACAGCAAATTTGATAAATTTCCAGGAAAGTTTCAGATGCATTGGCTAGGGCTATATGTCATCAAGGAGATTACCGATGGTGGCATAGTTCAGCTGGTGAAGTTGAATGGAGAGCTATTTCCAGGGAAGGTAAATGGCAGCCAATTGAAGCCATACACCGGTGATTCGGCTAGATGACTATATGGTGGAAGCATATTCTTAGAGTTCCAAGCAGTTGAAAGGAGGTGCAGGACTATATACTACACTGCCCGCGTTGTAGAGTTGCACGACTGGGGCACTGCACGGAAAGGAGTAACATCACAATATTAACATAAGCGTGAAGGGAGTTGTGCTATTGAAGGAGAGATAGATCAAGGCAACCAAAAAGTGACTGTTATTGTCACTATTCATGAGTTGATAGTGAGAAAATGACTAAGTGGAGTGGGGGGGGTTAGCATTTAAGTCGAAATTTAAGAGAAAGATCTTTGAAAATCTGTTGCCAATCTAGAATTTATGAGCAGACTTTGGGGGGGACAGTTGAATTGAAATTTGAATTTTCTTATAAATTACATATGGCTGCCCAACCAAAAACACTTTGCATTATGAGAATTGAGGTGTTAAGCTATCAGGCATGCATGAACCCTGAGAGTTTTGAGGCTTTGGTAGTGAGTTCAGTGCTTAACAAGTTGCCTCACACAACCCAAGAGCTTCTTACTAGCCTAATGTCAGCGCCCGTAGAAACCACCATTGTTGGAGGAACCATGGCATTTGAGGGAGCTGCCCGTGAGATTGCAAGTGTAGAAGTACCCACAGAAGTGCCAAAATCACCGAGGTTTCCGAGGCCGAGGCCTATGCCAACCAGAGAGGCTCCATAGACGAAGAAGGACAAACAAGAAGCGCCACAGCCATGCCCGCATCACCCAGGAAACACCAGAAGAAAGAGAAGACCACCACGTAGTAGAAGGGCAAGGTGGTTGACCTAGAACCGATGAGGATGTAGAAGAAATTGATATGGGTGCATAAGACATTGACATTGACGGCGTAGACCTTATCTCAAAATTACCGGAATACATCCTTCCATGCAAGGGTAAGGTGCAGATCACAAAAGATCTAGATGAGGAGAAATTTATGCTCAACATGCCACTACTGCTAGAGAAAATCACATTCGAGGGACTGCGCCTAGCGTGTGTCCCCCATTTAAAACATGAGGATTGAGACCTGGCAGATACTGAGCGGTTCCCCCACTTGGAAATTGATACATTTATGCACCTAGTCTTCTAAAAAGATTCTGGTGTGACCATGCTGGAGCCAAGGCAATGGATTAAAGGGGTCAACATGATCATGATCAAACAATTGTTGTTTCTAGTGCACGACGGGTGCCTGTGGTCAAAGGATCCAATCCCAATAACCAATATGCTGATCCATAGGATCACCTTGTTACAACATTCAATGTTGAACCCGGCCAAGGCATTTGGTGGCAAGGAGGGCGAGCGTGACTTCGCCGAAAGAATGAAGGACAAGTTTAAAATTGTCAAGAAACCACGTGGATACTCAATATCAAGCATAACCAACCCTATAGTCAAGGTAGCCACCCAAATTTTGGCTGGGAAGATAATGTGGAAGTGTCACACAGCTAAGGTGTCGACAATAGTTATGTCATTAGTGGCCCAGTGCACGGAGGGTGTACAACTCAATTGGGTGCACTATCTCTGCAGCTTATTCATCGCGAACTACAGAGAAGCACAAGACCAAAGTAAGACCTTCCATTATGCATTATAATGCCCCACCTAATCTTATCATGCAAATTTTATTAATGTTTACATTACTTGATAATATTGAGAAATATTGGTGAATACCTTCATTTGGGAAACTATAAATTTATTTACTAATGTAAAATTCATTATTGCTATTATTCAAATTCCCAACTTTTCTTCTCAAATTGAACCTTGGGTAGGATATGGTCTCCTTCCATTATTTTAAATTATATATATTCATCTCACATTCCCCAATGTACTCTCACATTTACTTGGGAGAAGACATGGTCCTCTCCAACTAATTATCAATATATATATTCATCTCACATTCCCATATGTACTCTCACATTTACTTGGGATAAGACATGGTCCTCTCCAACTAATTATCAATAAATATATTCATTTCACATTCCCAAATGTACTCTCACATTTGCTTGGGAGAAGACATGGTCCTCATCTCACATTCTCAAATGTACTCTCACATTTACTTGGGAGACGACATGGTCCTCTCCCATTAGTTACCAAATTTTATATTCATGTCACATTTCCAAATGTACTCTCAGATTTACTTAGGAGAAGAGAAGTCAATTGTAAGGATGAAGGAGAAATTAATGACATTAATGATAGGTGGTTGAGGTGGAGAAGAGAGGAAGGGCATAAAAGGGGGAGGAGGAAGAGAGAAAGGGGGATGCTAAGTCTTGCTTTTGATTTTGAGTTGGATGTGATTTTTGGGAGAGCTAAGGGAACCTGTGGAGGTTTCTTGGGCTTGGATTTTGGAGGGATTATTCTTTATCTTGGTCTGGATTATTCATCTTGGACACATACTACATCTAGTTGGACTTGGGCTCGGAGGGCTAGGGAACCTGTGGAGGTTTCCTGGGATAGGAATTATTTCCTAGTTGGTTGGGTGGTAAATCCAGTCGGTAGTCAAGAGGAGCATTTAACAGGAGCAGTAGCTCAAAGGCATCTCCACCAGCCACCGGTACAGGTATTCCTCTATAGATTACTCATGATAATTTATTGAAATGAAATTTTCACTATAAGTTATAGGGATTAGAATGTAAATAGTAAAATTTTCATTGTTTAAAAAGTCTTGTAAGAAAGTAAATCATTGCCTCTTATCGCATTTAAATTCCAGAGAAATAGATCTGCTAGAAGACCCTAGGATAGGGCCTTACATGCATGGCTTTTGCTATCAATCATACTGGTCGGGTGGGAATTACCAGAGGGATAGTCAGTTTCCTCCTATCGCATCAGATCTACTAGAAGCAGCAAAGTTTGCTACGCTCTGGGCCATAAAGGACTCCGAAAGGGTTAAGGACAGTAAGATTTTTTGGGTGCTAATGGAATCGAGCATCCGCGCCGTGATAAGCTACAAGCCGTGACTATCACCAATTGTTTTTGAACAGTTGGCAGAATATGTGGAGTTAAAGGTGGACATCCACTATGTCTCCATGCGGGCATGGAAGGACCCTGAGAAAAAGTGGTATGATCAGCGAGTAAAACACCGGGAGTAGCGCAAACTGAGCATGATCAACGAGTACAATGTCAACAAAAAACAGATGTTCGTGGAGAAAACAATAGCGCTGGAAGCATGGAAGAAAGTTCAGGCGAAAACAAACAAACTGCAACCGTGGTGTCCGAGGCATGCAGAACAGTCCCTGAACTGCATATCTCAGAGGAAGCACCGGTGGACACAAAGATCAGGAAGTTGGTTGTAGGTGTGCAAAAATGGAGGTGGCAAAAGTTCAGTTTGAACTAAACCTGGAAACTATGGAGTTAGAGTTGAAGTCACGGCCTTCAACTCTGCTAGAGGTCAGAGAACAACGTGAAACCGCTTTGAAGGATGGAGTTGCAGCAGTGGATGTTGCGGTGGTGGATTGCACTACGCTTTTTGAACAATCCATGGAGGTAGTCACGGTGCTGCAAGAAGATCCTAACCTGTAGAGGTTAAACACAGAAGTCTGTGAATTGTAGCAGTGGTATGATGAAGCATGAACAACGACGCACATTGTTTCTATAGCACAGTGATTGGCCAAGTTGCATGAGGCCAAATAGTTGCTTGAACAAGTGGAGGAAGCGCAAAGGAAATAGGTGGTCCTCAAGGCCAGATTGGGGCCTTTGCTGGATGAGGCCTATGTTATCTCAGCCAACATTCAATAGAAGTTGGCTGACTGACAAAGAATGTAGCAGAAGATCAAGGAAGACAGTGCAGGACCAACAACAGAGCAACTGGTGGAGGAGATCAAACAGGCAGCCATAAAAAGCGCAACTGAGCTAGCAGTGGAAAAAGTAGAGTTGGGAGATCTCTGCAGTAAGATCTCCATGCCAACAGAGTGACTCAGGGGTGAGTCACGATATTTTTGTTGGGGCCTGTTGGAACAGTGTACCCTAGGGTCAATTTTGGAGCAAAAGCCCAAGTTTTGGGGAAAAACTCCCAAGTTTTATTGTAAAGAATGTAAAGTCTCCACAAGATGTGGTCGCAGAGTGCATAGATGATAAAGTGTCATAAAGGGCTTTACCCTTCTTTTATGTAAGTTGTGTCAGCTTGTATAGATCTACCCATGGTCCGAGAACCATGGGATTGTATAAAAAGAGAGTTTTAGAGAGTCTAAGGTAGTAGATATCAATGGAGAGGAATGTAATGGGTCAGTAGAAGAAAGAGCAAATAATTCTTAGAGTAGAAGAGAGGCTCTGCATTTGTGTGGACAGAAGCCTAGATTAGAGACCATAGCTGAGTGCGCAACCTTTGCTGTTGAGTGCGCAGGGAAGTCTTGAGTCTATAAGAAGAACTGAAGTATTCATAAAGAGATTATTCCATAAATTCTTATGCTTATCTATTTCCTTCTATTATGAATGAATGCACTATTACATTATGATGAATGATGGGTTTATGAATTAATACAGTATTGATGCGTGATTTCACATGATTTATATTGTAATATGAACACAATTAATGATAATTATTTATGCGGAGAATATCTTGTTGTATGTTAAAGTTATCATACACTTAAGTCAATCTGGGTAAATACAAAATTAAGAGTAATCACAGAGGTGCGTAAGTGGTTGATTCACCTGTGTAGGGTCCATGAAAGATAGTCGTGAACGTAAGATAGTCGTGAACATTCACGGGGGTATAGAATTTGATTAAGGGAAGTTATATCGATAATCCCTAAAGGCTTATCGATCTACGCAAAGGTAGGTTTAGGGCATAAAACAACAGTACACTAATCTCTGGGTGTGGAAACTTGATTCCAACACCCCCCGATACTACTTCGAGTGAGACTTCAGTCTGTGCTCCACGGGTTGATGCTCAAAGGGCCAATAGTGTAGGGATTTGTTTGGCCAAACTAACTCTGAGCCTGGGTCAGCACCCAATAAGGAAACACTCTCAGATCCTCCTAACAAGGGGCTATAATCAGTTTCAATAAAATTCTTCGAATCTTTTCTGTATTGCTTTCCACGTCATGTAAACCTTGGTTCAGCGTTATTTCCTCTCTATCCAAACATTAATCTGACTACATTTACATAATCCTCTTTTCACACAATAACATATTAATCCAAATATTAAAAGATCTTAGGAAATTATCTTGTGGTCCTTTGAAAAACCTTCGTTCAACTTCACTATAGGACAAGATCTCATCTATCACGAACTCAATGATAAATCCTCCCGAAGTGCTATCGATCTAGAAATCAACAACCCTTGAGATACTGTTACTGACATTCTTGAGTCGACGTATCAATTAAGGGTTCCACTCCTTAGGTTTGTTGTTCTTGAAACAAGTCTTATGCTCGGTCAACTTAGATACCCACTCATATGATTCAATGTGGAACAAACCAAAGAACATTTCATATTTCTCTTCAAAGATATACTTCAGCAACTAGTCTTTAGTTCATAATCGAGGGTTTCTACTCCCTTTTTCCACAAATTCTCTTTCATTTTGTTCAACCCATTCCTGGATTTCTTTCATCGATGGATGCCAAAACATATCCCTTAAGCAGATCTCGATCTTGACAACGGAACCATTTGTTGGTTTAAGGGGGATTTACCTAGGTTCAGAGTGTACTGCGCACCAACCAAACCCTCAACCCCAGGCCCCTTCAGCAACGACCTGCAAGAAGATCACAGTCTCACCTAAATCGGTTACGGGAGGTTACAAAACCAAGTTTCTGTAGCCAAAGGGATATGTGCGTTGTTGCGTCCATGTGTTCACTTATGTATTATACCTTCCTACAACTTTGCATACATAAATACCTTCGTGTTGATGATTAATCTTACAGATTGGTACTTAACGCATAAACATAACCAAAAATAATATAACATGTATTCTTTCTCATAATTCAGTAAAAGGCATGCATAACGATATCCATCACAACAAAGAATCAACACAGTAAGATGCACTATAATTCACCAAAACTTCTTCTTTATTAATAAGGATATTCAATACATGCTCTTACCTCACCTGCACACCCAGTTGTAGGTGGTCTGCGCACTCAGTTGCGGACTCTTCAAGGCCTCCATGCACTCAACTACGGAGTCTTCCCCCAAAATATAGACTCTAGATACAAAGACTCAATTCGCTTATGCTCTTCTCATGACATTATTCATTAATTGATATTTGACAAAGTATTACATCTACTTATATAGTTTTCTATACTACAAAACAATGGTCCACAAACTATGGATTCGACAAAACAATGACTAAAATCCAATACCCATTATAAAATAAGGGGCTTTGACTAGCCCCAAAGCTCCTAAAACACCCCTCGATGAATATAACTTTGTGGGCTCGACGTGTTTTGCTCCTCAAAATGTGGAGTCTTTGACCTGAAACTTGGACCAAGTTGGGTTGCGTCCAACAGAACATGAGACTGGTGGAACAACATTGCATCACCTTATTGCTAGGCCTCATGGTGGTTCTTAACTACTATAGTCTTGAAATTGTATCTAAATTTTGCGCATTTTTGTATTGTGGGATGGGGTTGGGGCTAAGCCTTAGCCCCTGGTCACCCTATGCCCACGAAAATGTAGGCAGTGGAGCCACAGGCCCAGGCTTAGCCCCGATCCATGGTTCTGATACCTGCAATTATAACCATGGGACCACAACAATACATATCACAACGCCAATTGACGGGGGATGGAGGAATTGGGATCAGCCCACAGTCGTGGTGAATTCCATCAAACCACAACATATATACCCCTGAACTAATAGTTGTGAGGGTAGAGTTTAGGGACCAACCCCAATCACATTTCCATCATATAACCACACTCCACCACATCAGAGGAGTTAGCACACAGGTTGGAGCTCGGGTGCGGAAAAAGGGGACTAGCACTGGATCATATGGCATGCCATATAACGACATGCCAAGTCTTAGTGGAGTTCGGTATTCGGGTGCAGAGAAATAGGGATAAGCCCTAGTTTTATGGTATCCATGGAACCAAACACTAAAGAACTAGGGGTTATGTTGACGAGGGTGGGCAGTTAGCCCCAGCCCCTCGGTTCATGGCCCCACGTGGCCTTGGCTTTCCACCATAGGCCTTACTGGACATTTAAACTAAGCGACATTATGCACCAAATTCGGCACGAATCTCACTTGTGCGGGATGAAATTGCCATTCAACACACCTGGAAAAGGTGGATTCATAGGATGGATAGTAGTCTAGTGCAGTTTGTAGATCAGTTAGCAAAGAAAGCTTTGAGAGAGCATAACTTCTTCATTTTTTGTCCAAATTGAGCCCAACGAAAGCCCAATTAGGGGGTTTTGACGTTTATGAAGCCATTGGAGACATAATATTTACATTATGAGCACTTTAAATCTATGTAAACAAAAATTTGAGCACTTAATGAAAGAGGCCCAACATTGGAAGGTAGACTAGGAGATGTAGCCCAGGAGAGGGATGAACTTCTTTATCATTTTTGTTGCTATGTGTTTCTGATATGGTATTTTGTGCTTGTTTATGCTGTTAACTAAGTTGAAAAATTCATAATTTTATGGTTTTTGCAAAGTGATCCATTTCCTACAATAAATATAATTTTACTTGCAAAATTTTCCATCACGTTCAAGTTTGCATAATAGATCACCCGCTCCTCGATACACCATTAGAGAAATCCTCTAAGCTTGATCATGGACAATAGATCATAGCTAGTACAAAATGTCATTGCAGTGGATGAACCTACTCACCTATTGCCCAAGCACCCAGAGAAATTCCTCTTGAAATTTCATCCTACTAAGATGATGCTCTAGGTGATCATATTAAGAAATTCATGTTGGTTATGTAGCTCATGATTGTAGAGCACAAATATTTAGTTTTACACTTATTCCCATATAGTTTTAGGGAAAGGCCTCCTTTTGATACTTCTCCCTAACCCTTGGGTAAATCATGGGTTGGGGTATTTTTGAGGCTCACTTCCTTGAAAAATTTGGTGAGGATAGGACTCTAGCAAGTCTCCTCCGGGAGTTATCGAAAGTCAAAATGGACCCCAAGGAAAAGATAAAATACTTTAATCAAATATTTTTGCTCCACCGGAATAAGATTCCTCAAGCTTCCTAGCCTACAAATGAGGTGGCCATCAAATTTTATATCTTTGGTTTTTCACAATCCATGGCCATGTTTGTAAAACGACCTTGCAAGAAAGCTTCTAGGTGGTTGTCAAAGTTGAAAAAGATCTTTTGAGTGTCCATGGAAAAAAATGCTCGACAAAGATAAACCATTAGCCTCTACTGGGAAACAAGGAAATCATGCGGATAATACTAAATGGAAGGAATCCTTATTCCCTGACCTTTCAGATATGACCATGCTAATAAAAAATTTAATGAACAAAGTTGTTGATTTGGAAAGGGTAGTTGAGGAGGGTAAGCCCTGATATAACAATAAACCCTCTTTTAAGAAGTACAATCTGTTGACCAGTAAGACTACGTCTTCCCCTAGTGTAACTGAATTGCAACATATATTTGACACTTTGAAATCCTTGGAGACTAGTTTGAACTCTGGCCAGAAAAGTCACACAGAAGATGACGCAAGAGGTGAATAACATGATGAAGATTTGCTAGTAGAACACCATTAATCCATAAATGGATTATGGGAGATTTGTCCCTCCTCAAGTCAAGAAACTAAGGAAGTTTGGATGTACAACACCCGAAGTAGGGGTCTAATCTTGACAGATAAATCCCTATCACCTAGTGTTGTAATGACCCATCTTAGATCCACCATTTTGACAACATAGGCTAGTATTCCTTTAGGTTTTTCGTCTTTCAGGGTTAGTTTACCAATGATCTTAAGAAGTCAAAAGCTAACATTTCATTATATGATCTTTTCACTTTGAACCAACCTAAACTCCTTAAGGTAATAGAAAATACCATTAACAATACTGAGCCCAATAGTACATCTAAGAATGTCTCTCAAGCCAACAACTCTCACGACAATGAATTAATCATTGACGATGATGCAGTGATATGACAAAGGTCCACTTCTATGACTCCTCATTTTGTCTTGTCCTTTGAAATTTATACAAGAATGTATATAATTGTATGGTTAATTCAAGATTCTCAACAAATGTTATGCCCCTCCCAATCACTAGGAGGTTAAATGTTCAGCCCAAGAAGTGCGATACCCACAACGTTCAGCTTGACAGGTCTAATGTTAGAGTGCTAGGAATCCTCCTAAGTGTCGTTGTCAGATTAGCCTCTAACCCAAACAAATTTCAGACCATCAACATATTTATGGTAGACATCCCTAATCGCTATGGCCTCTTTCTTAGCCGGGACTCGTCATCAAAGTTGAAGAACGGGTATTTTGGTGTCATCTGTGGTTACCTTATAAGGTACAAGATAATAAAATAAAGATAGACAGGGACAAATACATGGAGCATGTGATGACTAATTTGGAATCCCACAATGAATCTGTATTGTTTAGTGATACACTTGGGAATTTTTGCATCGACATATTTTTTTTTGAGACTTTTAGATAGATTCCTCCCGATATGTTGATTCACCTAAACCGTCAAAAATAAGAAATAATCAACTGTGCTCAGCGCTGCCTGTCTCGCCAACTTTTTATTACATGTTTTTAAATTTGGCGTCCAAATCTTTCTCTATCAATGGTTTCATTTTTTATTTCATTTTTTAAATGCCCAAACTCGATAATTGCATGCACATCTGGGAATTTTTCTTCGCATTTATAATTGGTGCATAGAGTCCAATATATGCATTCTCTTCACAGACGTCCCGATTTTAGAATTATGCAGTCATGCTGATTGCTCTGGGAAATTTTCTTCGCATTCGCAATTGGTGCGTAGAGCCCAATATATGCATTCTCTTCAGAGACTAGTTCCAAATTTTAGAATTTGTGCAGGCATGGTGATTGGTCCAGCAAATTGGAAATCCAAAGAAACGTCCGCAGGATTTCATCTGATCGATTATTTTTTTGGGGATTTTTATTGAATTGGTTCAATCTGAGCAGCTTCATATAGGATCTAAGGAGTGGGATTATTGGGAATTGAAGAAAAGCATTGCAGAAAGCTCTTGGGTGGTTGTCAAGGGGAGAAAATCGATGATGGGGAGGCATAAATCTGAGAATCATCATATGTACCAGCTCTTTGGGATTCAGCAATCCGGAAGGGTTGAGAAATCTGAGAGGATGGAAGAGTTCAGTGAGGAGGATATATGGGGTAGTATTGATGCAGAGACCTCCGAGCAGGTTGGTTTTGAGGAAAATGATTATAATGGTGTCGCAGTGTGCAGATCCATGGGAAAGCAGGGGAATACTAATAATAGCACAAGATCAGTGAAGATTCATAGGAAGGAATCGTACCATGAAGAGAATGATAAGAGGAGAATGAGGTACCGGTCCTCTGCGCCTGTGAATATCCCGGACTGGTCTCAGATGTCATGGGAGGAGAAGAAAAATGAGAATTGCGGGAGTAGAAGTCATGGGTTAGTTGACGATGATAGCAGTGATGATGATAAAGTGTGGGATTGTGAGAGGAATATGATCCCACCTCATGAGCTCATTGGCAGGCAGCTTGCCCGGACCGGAATAACTTCGTTCTCTGTAAATGAAGGCCTTGGTAGGACTCTCAAGGGAAGAAATGCAGTCTGGACAATTACAGGTTTTATTGACTAAAATATCTTCAATCAATCTCAGTCAAGAAGGGCTTTGATCTATGATGTATGGTGACAAAAAATGGCTGAAACTTGGATTGGAATTCGAAGTCCTTGGGTGTCACAATTGCAGATCACTGTGCAATTGACATCAGTAAATTTTCATTTTTCCTAATGGTTCTCTCAGATTTCAATTCCGTGGGTTTGAAAATCTCAATGTTCTGAGCAAAATAACTATCTGATTTCTTTTTTCCTCTTTAATATGCAGTTAGCTAAGCATGGATTGGATGTTAAACATACTGTCACAGAAAATGTTTGTACATTACAATTGACGAAAAATGTATCTGAAGAGGCCAAATATAATATGATCGTTGGAGTGCACTGCTCTAGAGTTTTGATTTCCCTAAATATTTCACAATAGGATAGTCCCAATCAACGTTCAAACGGATACTTCATTGAATTGGACTGTGCTAAATCGGATACTGAATTAGAAAGCTTTAATAGATGGACAAATCAAAATGTTCCGAGGGAAATTTCAATTTCACATGTTAATTTTTTAAGTTTAAATCATGTGAATCATTTTAAAATGGCCAAAGCACACAATTTAAGACCATGTGAATCATTTTAAAATGGCCAAACCACAACTTTTTGCTGTAAATGGATCTTGTTGTTAGAGCCAGGACCACCATTCCAATATAGGAGGTATTGGAAGTTGTTGGGGATTTTTCTGGTAAAATCCCAAAAACAAATTAACAAACTACACACAGAGACAATGCTCTATTTTTCTCCACGATCTTTTGTACAGGGAAGCTTGAAAAATGTCTGATAACAGAGTATTACACACCCATAAAAGCCTTTATATTCATTAATAAAACACTGATACAAAATTCATCCTCTTTCACTCAGAGGGATTCACCAAAAGAAATTCAACAACAAAAGTCACTGTCTTCTCCTGAGATTTTACACTGTGTGAAAATCTCATTTACATTTACTGTTGTGAAACAAACTTTTACATATACTGCTGTAAAATTAAAAATCACATTATGCACTTTGCATATTACAAAAACTTCATCTTCGTTTTTCTTTGCCTTCACCCTCGCACTGCTGTGCAAACTTCAGTTCATTTCATAAGTCCATTCTTACATTCCATTACATAAGTCCACTTTTACATTCACACTGTTGTGTGTGTTTTCACCTGCACATTGCTTCCCCTATTTCATTACATGCTCCCCCGTATTTTTCTATATTCACTACTTCGCACTGCTGTGCGTTTCATTCCAAAAAAAACATTACAAAGCGTTTTACTTGTTCAGTAAAACAAAAACTTACACCCGTGAATTTAAAACAATATAATTAAAAACTATAGCTATGCCCATACCTATTTTAAATTCGTCATACCTCCGTAGGAAATAAAAACATTAAAACTAAAAACTTTTACCAATACTCTATGAACACATTTAAGTTGCCTTTATGTTTCACTAGCAGTCAACACAAATTTTTTTTTACGGCACGTCAAATTCATTTGCTGACAGCTTGATTGCAATCGACAGTGGATAAAGATGGCAATCGACAGTGGATAAAGATGAACTCAATCAGACAGTTCAAAACAATATCGGGAGACCCTTTGTTACCGAACTTTACGTCTCGATGGAAAGTGGTTTTGCTGAAAGTACATTTGACGCGTGGCAAGATATTATTGCATCGGACGCGCTTGTACGAAAACGACCTTCACAACAAAAGCGGTCTGATGAGCTTTGATGGTTTTCGGGAATGGTTTTTTAAAGTCGTCGTTTTAATGCTGCTGCATGGCAAGTTGAAATTAATATTTCAACACTCCCCTTTAATTTCAACTGCTAGGCATTCAGTCATACCTATACACTTTCTCAAAAATTCGAAGCTTTTTTGGTCCAATGGTTTTGTCAAAATGTCTGCAACCTGTTCGTGAGTTTTGCAATGTTCTAAGACAATTTCTCCATTGCTTACCAATTCCCTGATGTAGTGAAACCCTGTGTCAATGTGTTTCGTTCTCTTATGAAACACTGAATTCTTTGATAATGCAATCGCTGAGCTATTGTCACAAAAAATCACCGTCGCTTTTGCCTGCTCTTGGCCTAAGCTTCTCAACATCCTTCTCATCCAAACTGCTTGACATGCTGCTGTTGTAGCTGCCACATATTATGCTTCTGCTGTAGACAACACCACGATAGGTTGTTTCTTAGAAGCCCATGAAATGGCTCCTAAACCCATGTGAAAGACATAACCGGAAGTGCTTTTCCGATCATCTACACTTCCAGCCGAATCACTATCATTGTATCCAATTAAATCTGAATGTTTTGAGACATTATATAAGATGTCAAACCTTTTAATACCTTTGACATACCTCAAAATTCTTTTTGTTGCTTGCCAATGTGCTTCCTTTGGCCTCTCCATGAATCTAGAAATTAAACTAACAGCAAACATTATGTCAGGTCTAGTTGCAGTTAAATACATAAGGCTGCCAACTATGCTCTTGTATAGACTAGGATCAAAATCTTTGCTGCTGTCATCTTTGCTGAGTTTTAATCCCATTACTGTGGGAGTGATCGCTGCCTTGCACTCTTACATATTAAATCTGCCCAAACACTTCATTTACATATTTTGCTTAGAGAGATAAAAATTCAATTTTCATTTTGATCTACTTCTATTTCTAAGAAGTATCTCAACAAACCCATGTCAGTCATTTCAAATTCCTCTTTCATGACTGTTTTGAAATTTTCAATAAGATAAACATCATTGCCTGTGAAAATAACATCATCAACATACAACACAACAATTAACATTTTACCATCATTTTCTTTGATGTAGACAGTGGGTTCTCCCTCACATTTGTCAAACTCATTTTCCAGTAGATAGGGGTCTATCCTACTGTACTATGCTCTTGGCGCTTGCTTCAGCCCATAAAGAGCTTTCTTCAATTTGCACACTTTGTGCTCTTCACCTTTCTTCTCATAGCCTAGAGGTTGTTCAATGTAAGCCTCTTCCATTAACACTCCATTCAAGAATGCTGACTTCACATCCATTTGGTAAACTTTCCACTTGTTTTGAGCTGTTATGGACAGCACTACTCTCACAGTTTCCATTCTTGCAATCAGTGTGAAAGTTTCCTCATAGTCTCTCCCATACTACTGCTTGTATCCCTTGACAACCAGCCTTGCCTTGTGTCTTTCAATTTTGCTTTCAGCATTGCTCTTGGTCTTATAAACCCATTTGACTCCAATGACTTCTTTACCTTTTGGTAGCTCAACCAACTCTCATATTTTGTTTCTCTCTATGGCATTCATTTCCTCATCCATAGCTTCTATCCATTTCTTATCTTTAATTGCATCTTCGAAATGAATAGGATCATCAACATGACAGTACAAGGCAAATAAGGAATTCATTCCTTCATCATAAATGTCACTTAAATTTCTAAACTTTTTACCTCTTTCATTTGAAGTGCAAGTGCTTGAAGATGCACTTGAATTTTCTCCTTGTGGTGTGCTTGGAGAAGCACTTCCATTTCTCCTCAAGGGTGTTCCTTGGGGTCCTTGTGTTGGCGCTGTTGTTTGGGGATGTGTTTTAGCCATCTCATCATCATTTTCATCATGAGACAAACAATTTTTAACATTCACTATTTTCTCTATGTTTCCATCCCAAGCTTCCTCCTCAATGAACTGAACATATCTTCTTAGAAAAAACTTCCTAGTAGATGGGATATACAACCTGTATGCTTTGGATTACTCACTATATCCAATAAAAATACATTTATCCCCTTTGCTGTCCAACTTCTTCCTTAGCTGATCTGGAATGTGTGCATAACCCACACATCCAAAAACTCTCATGTGGGTGACTCCTTGCTTTCTCTCACTCCATGCTTCTTCCGGCACTCTGTTCATCACTGCTTTTATAGGACACCTGTTTAAAATATATGCTGCACAATTTACAGCTTCAGCCCAATAATCATTTAGCAAATGCTTCCATGATGGTCCTGTTCTTCCTTTCAGCGACTCCATTTTGTTGTGGGGTGTACCTTGCTGTAAACTGCTTGTGTATTCCATTTTCTCTACAAAAAAGTAGGAATTCCTTGGAGATATACTCACCTCCTCTGTCAGTTCTCAGAACTTTGATATGCAACCCACTTTCTTTTTCTACAAGTGCTTTGAAATTTCGGAATTTTTCAAACACTTCACTTTTATTTTTAAGGAAATAGACCCAAGTTTTTCTAGTGAAATCATCAATGAATGTTAGAAAATATTGGCTGCCTGCTAGTGATGAAGTTTGCATCTGTCCACATACATCTGAGTGGACAATCTCTAAGGGTGCTTTTGCCCTTATGCTTTTCCCTTATGGAAAACTTTCTCTGTGTTGTTTCCCCAATATGCAACCTTCACAAAGGCTATCCGATTTCTCTATCAATGGTAATCCTCTTACCATTCATTTTCTACTCAACAAATTGAGACCTCCAAAGTTGAGATGTCCAAATCTCAAGTGCGACAACCAATTTTCATCATTTGGCACTCTTTGGAAAGCCTCTTGGGTAACTGCTGCAATTACTTCTTTGTTTTTCAAATCTACTCTAATTCTAAGAGGGAACATCATGTTCCTTGTCATCTTCACTTCAGCAATACATCTTTTGCTGGGTGCTATATCCATGATGGTGCATACATCATTCTTAAAGAAAACATTGTACCCCTTATGGACAAGCTGTCCAATACTCAAGAGGTTACATCTCATTCCAGGGACATAGTAGACATTTGCTATGGTTTTTTTTTCACACTTCTTTGTAAATATTTTGACTTCTCATTTTCCCATAACAGAAATTTTGCTATCAGTCCCAAG
Source organism: Pinus taeda (assembly GCA_000404065.3). Classification (NCBI taxonomy): domain Eukaryota; kingdom Viridiplantae; phylum Streptophyta; class Pinopsida; order Pinales; family Pinaceae; genus Pinus; species Pinus taeda. The sequence goes on from APFE030973274.1 coordinate 54,065, forward strand.
TGTGACTTCTCATTTCACATTTTGATCTAAAGCAGAAAACAAAGCTATGTTTCCTGTCATATGGTTGCTACAACCTGAGTCTAAAAACCATGTCTTCACTATTTGTTTCAGCCATGTTACAAGCTAACAACACATTATCTTGACTGATGTTTTCTCTAGTGACATTTGCATTTGGTATATTACTCATATCATGCTGCTTCTTCCTACATTCACTGGCATAATGCCCATATTTTTTACAGTAATAACATTGGACATTGGATTTTTCATACCTTTGTCCTTGAGCATGATGTTGTCCTATTTGTTGGTTGTTGCCTTGACCTTGGTTCTGATTTAGATTGCTTCCTCTTCCTTGAGCATTTGCTGGGTTGTTCCTTCCACCTCTGTTCTGGCTTCTGCCTCTTCCTCTCTTGTTTCCTCTGCCTTGACCTCTTCTTCTTCCAAAGGACATCTGGGTCTTGAAGGCTTGCTCTAGAGGTGAGTTTTCATTTCTACTCAACCTCTGCTCATGTGTTATCAGTGATGCATGAAGTTCATCAACTGAAAAGTTTGAGAGATCCTTTGTCTCTTCTATGGTGGTGACAATCACATCAAACTTTGAAGGTAGGACCCTCAAAAGCTTTTCCACAATGCTCCTTTCTTCAAGAACTTCTCCATGAGTCCTCATTTGTGTGACCAAACCAATCACATGTATAAAGAATGAGTCAATGTTATTTGACTCCTTCATGCAAAGATTTTCAAAATCTCTCCTTAGCAACTGTAGTTTTATTGTTTTCACTTTCTCCATGCCTTGATAGGCTGTCTTGAGGGTTTTCCATGCTTCTTTAGATGTCTTAGCTGCTGCTATCTTTGGGAACACACTCTGGTCCACTACTTGATACAAAAATACACAGGCTTTTGAATCATTTTTCATATTGCTCTTTAGCAGATCTTTCTCTGCCTAAGTTAACCTATTAAACTCATTTTCATCTGCTGGTTCTTCAAAACCATCTTGAACTATTTCCCATAAATCTTGACAGGAAAACAGGGCTTTCATGGTTATTGCTCAATAGTCATAGTTTTTCCCATTGAACTATGGGAATTGAGGATTAAACATACCCATGCTGGTGCTAGTGCTAGCCATTCTAGCACTCTAAACTATGATTCAAATAACTGATTGTTTCTTCAGCAGCAACACAAAAAAAATCTGAGAAATACCTTGATCTTTTTATCTGAGACTTCACTTTGCTGGAGAAGATTTACTGCTGCAACAAAAAACTCCTTCCTTCAGCTTCTTTGACACCTTCAAAGAGCCTAGAGCAAGCTCTGATACCATTGTTGGGGATTTTTCTGGTAAAATGTCAAAAACAAATTAACAAACTACACACAAAGGCAATGCTCTGTTTTTCTCCACGATCTTTTGCACAGGGAAGCTTGAAAAATTTCTGAGAACAGAGTATTACACACCCATAAAAGTCTTTATATTCATTAATAGAACACTAATACAAAATTCATCCTCTTTCACTCAGAGGGATTCACCAAAAGAAATTCAACAACAAAAGTTACTTTGTCTCCTCCTGAGATTTTACGCTGTGTGAAAATCTCATTTACATTTACTGCTGTAAAACAAACTTTTACATATACTGCTGTAAAATTAAAAATCACATTATGCACTTTGCATATTACAAAAACTTCATCTTCGTTTTTCTTTGCGTTCACCCTCGCACTAGTGTGCAAATGACAAAAAAAGACATTACAAAGCGTTTTACTTGTTCAGTAAAACAAAAACTTACACCCGTAAATTTAAAACAATATAATTAAAAACTATATGCTATGCCCATACCTATTTTAAATTTGTCATACCTCCGTAGGAAATAAAAACATTAAAATTAAAAACTTTTACCAATACTCGCCATACCTCAGTAGAAAATAAAAACATTAAAATTAAAAACTTTTACCAATACTCTACGAACACATTTAAGTTGACTTTATGTTTCACTGGCGGTCAACACAAATTTTTTTTACGGCACCGTCAAATTCATTTGCTCGCAGGTTGATTGCAATCTACGGTGGATAAAGATGAACTCAATTGGACGGTTCAAAACAATATCGGGAGACCCTTTGTTACCGAATTTTACGTCCCCATGGAAAGTGATTTTGCTAAAAATACATTTAACAGGTAGCAAAATATTATTGCATCTAGCCTGCTTGTACGAAAACCACCTTCACAACAAAAGCGGTCCGATAAACTTTGATAGTTTTCGGGAATGGTTTTTTAAAGTCCCAGTTTTAATGCACGGCAAGTTGAAATTAATATTTCAACAAGAGTGTAGATTGACCCTGATCCCTACCGCACATCCACAAATGCCAAATTCAGCAGCCCCGTCAAACAAAACCTGCAAGAAAATGTAAATGTAAGAAAAGATCTACGAGCCTGGAAGGCCTTTGAGGAGGAGTTGCCCTTCCGGTAGTATCCATCCATACGCACGGTCTGAATTGCTGTAAACAGGCAACTTGCGAGTGTACTTATTCTGATTTCTGTGTGTGTGCAGGTTAAATTTGACAGGTTTAGGAACAATGACTTCACCATCATTTCAAATTACATTGGTAGATGTTTAGAAAATTTTGAAACAGTTAAATGTATGAATTGAATCATATATCTATATTTGTATTTTTTTTACAACACAATCAGCAAGAAGATGGCGATTTAATTACACTGAAATCAGCAATAAAACGAAAATTGTGATTTAATTACAATGAAACCAGTTATAAAAAGAAAGTTATATTATTTTTAGTTGACTGTTATATTATTTTTGGAGTTGTCTATAATACAATTTTTTTGAGATTTTGTTAATTTATTTTTAAAATTCTTCAGATTTAATAATAATATTCAAATCCATTACAACACAGCTTAAAGCATATAGAATTTGTTTTTAGAGTATTCCATATTTTATATGTATGAAGTGCTTCAATATTATATTTGGTTTGTAATGAAGTGATAATTTT